>VZTU01008106.1:57032-99824 GCA_013400835.1 Zapornia atra
TACTACAATGCATATAAAAGACTGTTGGAAAAAATCATTGACATAGACATGACAATTTATTTGTTTTAGCTGAACATAATTTTATACTGTGCTTCAGAAAGATCTTATTCAAATTTATTTCTGAAATTAATGATGCTATGGAAAAAGAATGGAATTTCCAAGAGACTTCATTTTAAAATATAAGCGGATCTCAGTCCTGGCTGTGAACGTTGGATATTGCAGCTATTCTTTATAGTGCAACTATTTGGCACAAACTTGAATTTGTCACTGGTGCTGTTTACTGAATCATTACAATTTTTGTCATGAGAGAGAGGTATAACTTTTTCTGCCTCATCTGTTCTGTGAAGGGTAATATAAATGGTACTACTCTGACCTTTTTAGTATTCTGTAATTTGATTCGCTTGCCATTCCTATCCTCTTCTGTTTGTAACCTCAGCAACCTGTGACTAGAATGGACACTCAGTCAAAACACAGAATACTGAAAAGGTCACAGAAGTAGAATTTACTGCATCTGCTTCTCAGGACACACTGAGCAGTAAAGTAGTGGTACCTGGTACTGATGATTTATTTCCATGAGGACTGAAAAAGAGGCAATCAGGTGTCCTCATGATAACACATCTAGCAGGAAAAGTTCTGCCTGTACCTGTATACGTGCTGTAATGGTGAATAGAAATCAAGCCAGGATACATTCTGCTTCTATTTTTCTAATTTCTTCCTATATAAATAGCAATAAGTTCAATAAAGCATATTTTCAAAGTTTACTGGCCTTTAAATTATTTTTCTTCTTCACTTCAGTTGAGAGAATAAGGAAATGAGGTGGGAACTGTGAAGTCTATTAAAGCAAGTTTGTCAGGATGGAAAAGAATCATTGTGCAGCTAAAGTAAAATGTTTGTAGTGCACAAAGAATTCCTACTAAGAGTTTTGAGCCTCAAGTACTCATGCTTGTAATGCCTCATCTTATAAAGTCTTAAGTTTTGTGATAATATACAAAAGGTATTTCTCTGAAGGAGTACCAAGTTGGTGGCCTTTTATGGTGTTTTCCTGTGTAAGCACAAGTTCTTTTCTTCAGTATAATTTCCCTCCCCTGAAAATCCATGGTGTTGACTAAATGAATCTGTTCAGCTCTACAGAAATACAAGCAGGGAAAAATTAGGCCTGAGAAATACGCCTAATGAACGAACTGCCACTAAGTCTATGTTAGAGTCAAAGATTCTCTATTTTGTATGGTAAATCCATAGAGACAATACCACTTTTTTATTACTTGGGTAACACATGATAGTTCATTAGGTATGAATTTGCAGATTGAAGGGATTTGGGCTATTTTGGTTTTAGAAACAAAACAGTAAGCTTAGATGTTGATTGGATAAACATTTAAATGGGTCTGCTGTGGTGTGGTGAGTAAGAATTAGATGCTCTAATAATGTATTAGCTGCACAAGGATATAGAATTGCTTGGAAAAATAATAAGCATGTGATGTAAATGATATTTTCAATGAGTGGATCCTTTGGAGTATTTCTTTGTGCAACAGTCAAGGCTGTGCTTCAAAGAATAAATAAGATGTATGTGCATGCCAAGGCTACAGCGCTGGCAGTACTTCTCTGCTTTCTGCAGTGCATTTGTTAGTCCTTATCCTCTGGCCATTTCGCTTTACTAGAGCACAGCAAAGTATCCTCACAGCCTCTGCATTTGCATTTTCTGCAAAGTAAGTATTTGGAAGGAGAGTTTCCACTCAGATCTCATCCCCAGGCCAGGCAGGTTGTGACCAGGAAACCCACCAATGGAGCAGAACTTGGAGGGTAAATCCTGAGTGGAGTTAAGAGCTAGCTTGATTCTACAATTTCATTACTTGAAAAACAAGAGCGTTGAGTTTTGAAGTCAGTAAGAGTCTTCCCATTCACTTCAGCAATACTGGAGTGGGAATCAGCAGGAGCACAGTTGCTTTCATTGAGTGAGATTGCTCGCCATATCAATTGCAACTGCAAAAAAACTTACTTGACAGGACACACGTGACCCTATTACTGCCTCTCCCAAATACCAAGCATGGCAGCCTACTAACTCAGCTTTCAACCTGTCAGGCACAGCAAAAACAATAGGTGATCCTCTTTCTATTTAGGTTTATGTTAAATTGATTATTTAGTAGCTTGAAGTTACACGTTATTTTTAAATCCGTGAAGAATCCTCATCATTTCACATACTAAACTTACTGGTTTGTATGTAAATAGAGACACTTATAAAACAATATTTCTGGATGGATGTGTATAAAGGACACGGATGATGACTATATCTAAACAGTAAACTTGCTAAGTAACATTTAATTATCTTTTTTTAAGATGATAATTTTTGCCTGAACTGCAGTCCATCTGTTCCTCTGTCAGTCAATCTCCTTCCAGGACCTTTTTAAATATAGGGCTAAATCCCAACATAATTTAACAGAAGTGTCAAGGAAATTAAAAGTTTAGAAAAGCACAGGAATGAAAAGAAGAAATTAGTATCCTCACTGACAGAAGACACAACAACTATTTCTACAAGGCTTGCTCACCATGTATCAAGAAGATAGTAAAAGCATGGCTTAGAAAGAGACAAAGCACATTACAGGAGAATGCTTTGAGGATTCTGAGAAACATATATAACTTCTATATGAGAATGTCTTAGCTCTTCCATAGCTTTACAAAGAAGTTTCCTTATTAATAGTATTCAAGAACAACTTTTAAATTTGTGTATCTGATTTTCTGGTAGAATAATTTGACAATGCCTATCATAGATAACCATCAATATTTTCTTCTCATGCTGTTCCATAGGTACAAGCTATTAGTCACTGTCAGAGTGAGGATACTGAGTGATACCAAATTTTGGTCTGACCAATAAGTTTTGCATGTCCTTATTTTTACTTCAACCTGAATGGAAGGAGGTTAAATCCCTAAATCTCTGTGACCATTCCTTACAAAAAACCTGGAAAAACAAACTGACTTTTCTTTCTGACTCAAAAACAAATAAAAATCATTAGCTCTGTTGTCAACTCATTTGCAAAACAGGAACAGAACAGAGAATTGAACCCTTTAGACTAAATGCATACAATAAAATCAGATTTGCACGTTCAAGGGTTAAAAATGTGAATAGTTCCAGGACATTGGAACTTGATTGTCTACACTGTTAAATTGTTGGAAAAATCCCTTGCATGGGATTTGCCAGCTAACACTTTCCTGAAGAAGTGTAAGTATGGCTGGGATAGGACAATAGGCCTGAAAGGCAGTTATGGTGAGGAAAAGAGAATTTAGCAGCATAGACAGGGGCCATTCCATGCCAGCTGGCTTCAGTGCCACGAAATGATCCCAAGCATGTTTAATTTACTACTCCAGTCACAGCCTAAGTGTCCAGGACTAAAAATAAACACATTCACTGAATATTTTAATCATGCAGCAATCTTTACTTACTACCTTCAATTACCTTCATGCTACACAGACTTCCATCTCAAATCCAAGCTCACTGTTTTCCGGAATACAGGGAAAGCAGTAGCAAACAACTCTCTGTCCTCACAGGCATGCTGCTGATGCGTGCTGAGAATCTAATCCACCAGACCTCTTATTCAAGGAGGCATATAAAGAAAATAGGAATTTTACTGCTTGTGGTTGAAAAGACTTTAGCGTGCTGATGACACACAGCTTTATGTTTCAACAGTCAAAAGCACATCATGGTGCCTCATTTTAAATAGACCACGTGTACGAGTGAGCTGGCTGATAGTTTATCTTGAGAAGTGTTGGAAGTAAATATGCTGGACTTGTGAAAGTTGTGACTTTTCCATGTCTTTCACAGCCCTGTTTTAATTGCACATAACAGTGATTGTAAACAAGCCTAATTTCAAATGAAGCTTTCAGTTGTTTCAAGTGAAACATCAGGTAGGCAATGCAAGAAATTGCAGGCTTAGGATTCTCTTGGATTATGCCAGTGTGACCTATGCTTTCTCCGTCTTTGGAATTCAGCTATTACAATTTGCTCACCACAATCTGATCAAAAGATCAAACAAGAGACAGAATTGGGCATGTAGAATTTATTTACCTCTATGGTATTAGACTTATTTATTACTAGGAAGAGTTAATGTTGTTACTGCCTTCCTCTTTTTCATTTGTCGTCAGCTTTAAATGACCAGAGCACATTCTTCTCAGGCAAATGGCTCAAGGTCCATCGCATATGAAACTATTACTCATGGACCAGATGTTTTGCAATTGTGCCATTTTCCAGAGGAGTTTTGCCTTTTCATGTAAGGGGAGAGCTGCTAACAAAACTGGTCTGAGAAAGAGTTCCTTTCTTTTGCATTGTTCACCTTCCAGCCATGGTACTGCATCTACCTATGAGACACAATTATTGCTCGCTTTTGATGATAGAAGGTGTGACTTACAGAAAGAATAATATGTTTTGTTTTCCTTTTAAATTATTTTGTTTTCTTTTTAAACTATTTTGTTGGCTGATTATTATGGGAAACCAATTATTGAAAAAGATTTGCAGTCTTTAGAGTGACCTTAATGAGAAATGGTATTCCGTGACTTGAAAAGGTAATGGTGTAATATATGCAAGCTTTCTGTACAGAACAGCCCAAATTTATTATTTTTTTCCTTAAAAGATACAATTTTGTCAACAAAACATGTTATTGGGTTATTTCTGTATCAATAAGGTTTTTTTTCATGCTGAAATTTTGTTTTTCTAGAGTTGAAATGTTTCATTTCAATATGTTGAAGCAAAACTATCCATATGATCCAGAGGTGAAATAGAAAAATGAAATCTTGTGATAAGTCCTGTTCGTTTTTCCAACACAATAAACCTTGTACAAATATCTACTAAGACTTCATCAGCAGTTTTATGCAGGATTTTGCAGAACCATGTTCAAGAAAAGGAAACTCAAAAGAATTTCAGAAAACAATTATGGGAATAATAAAATAAGGAAATCTGGTCTTATATGAGGATAATAAAGGAGTAAAATGAAACTTGAGTGGGCAGAAAGGAAACCATCACCAGTCAGGGAGAAGAAGCTGTTCTGTGCTGAATGAATAAACAAGTTTCTGCAAGCTGAATGAAGTCACCTAACAGAGATGGTGCAACATACTGGAGCTAGGTGCCATTAGAATACTCATCAAAATAAAGTGGACAAAACTTGCAATTTGTTTTAAGGCACAGCTTGATTAAGTTCATTAAGACCACAATCAAGGCTCAAAGTGCCAAATTTTTATTGTGGATAGATGTTATGCATCTTTTGCATTTCTGTATCAGTTCGCATCTTGTTTTGAATGGCAGGAAGAATGTTACTCTGCCTTTTCTAGTATTATTATTAATTGGAATAATTTGGTTAAAAAAAAAAAACCAAAGTATTATGAACTCTATTTTATATATGCTGTTAATGTCCTTAAGTCAACAGAAACTTTCTTTTTTAATTCTGTGGAGACAAAACCAGCTGAAATGTGAATTTACAATAGCTGGAGGTTAAAACCAACATTTTCAAACTTGAATGTCTAAATGTAACCCCTAAAGTACCTCACAGAAAGTCACAGCAGTGGCCAGCATTACGGCATTGACATTTAAGTTTGAATATTGTTCTTTGTGTGGCTTGTTCAAAATGACACTACTGATCTGAAGCATAGCTGAAAACCCTTGATTTTTTTGTCATTTTATAGAAACTGAATTGTGTCATTACACAGTCAAATTCTGAAAGTTTTTATGTACTTGTAAAAGTCAACACTTTCATCATGCCATTGAGAGCACGGCCACTGACATGAAAGCAGACCAAGTAACTCCACTGCGTAAATAATGGGAGGCAAAAATTAGGATCGGTGCTTCATTCTAATTATAGTTAGCTGTTTGCATCTAAAAGGGACTGAGAATAGAATACAATATCTGAGTTAGATTTACAGAAGGAATTGATTAGCAACCTACAACGGAAAGTGCTCGTCCTCTTTCTATGCTGTGGATACTCCTATTCTAAGGAAATGTCAATTATAATTGATTGCCTAGACAGTGTATACCACTGCTGTTAAAACAGAATGAGCTACTTGTTTTGCCTACAGCTAAGAATTCTGACATTCTGACAGTCCTTTATACACTTGCCCAGAAGAAAATTTGTAAGGTTTTACATTTGACAAGTATTTTACAGTGTTCTCGCTTTCTCAGTAACATATACTTTCACCAGTTTTATAATGAACAACTTACCTGAAATGCACTGTTCATTATGAAAAGTATTATTGATTTATAGTGATACAGAATAAAGACTACAATTGTTAAAGTAGTTGTGATTACCTGGAAGATACTTTAGTCTCTAAAACCAGAAAAAGGAAGAAGAAATTACACATTGTGTTTGGTATTCTATTAAAAATCAATCTTAGAGGTAGCATTTCAATACAAAGCAATAGGTTTTTGCCTTATGTTTATTAATGTGGAACATGCTGTCAACATAATTTTTAGGTAGCTTAAGGGAATTATATCCTCAATCCTCCCCTTGACATTATTTTCATAGAATCACAGAATGGCTTGGATTGGAAGAGACCTCAAAGATCATCTAGTTCCAACCTCCTTGCCATGGGCAGGGACATCCTCCACTAGATCAGGTTGCCCAAAGCCCCAGCCAACCTGGCCTTGAACACTGCCAGGGAGGGGGCAGGCACAGATTCTCTGGGCAACCTGTGGCAGGGCTTTACCACCCTCATAGTGAAGAATTTCTTCATAATATCTAATAGAAATATATCCTCTTTAAGTTTAATACCATTACCACTTGTTCTATCACTACATGCCCTTGTAAAAAGTCCTTTTCCAGCTTTCATATTCTTTTTTGCTTTGTTATATCAGCAAAATTAGATTCTGTACTCTAGAGAACACTTTAAATATTACTGAAAATTACATTTTAACTATAATATAAATATAAATTAGTTAGAAAGAAACATTTATATCTATGAACACTTGCATCATTACATTTCCAGTTTTGCTTTTAGCCTGCCTGGTAGTTTTGGATAAGCATTTACAGAAAAGGAGCTAGAATATCCCAAAACACCACAGTATCAAAGAAAACCATTAATTAAATTAATTTGCAAACCAGATTTTGACATGAATTGGGTTCTGAGCACACTGTAATTATCATTTATCCTTTTTATTAATTATTTTTAGAAATAACTTCTGATTTCTTTGTAATAATTTAAAAAATACAGCAATATTTTTCAGCTGGTACAAAATGTCATAGCTTTATTGACTTAAATTGATGTACAGCTGATTTATACTTCCTGTAGACCCAGTCTATTTCCTCTGCAGCTTTTGTCACTGATCAATACACATTCACTCTCTATAGATGAGGAAAACAAGGGACCCCAGGAACTCAGTTTTCATTACGTTCACTATATCACTGGGAGGCAGAAACAGTGAGGAAGAGAAGGTAAGTTTCTTACATTTAATTGAAAGGAAGAATCAAAGTAAAAACCACCAATACTCTAAAGAGTTAAGGAACATATGTTGTTGATAGTCAGTTGCCTTAAAGGTCAGTTCATTTATTTGCCCTGAATTTAACTGGATTATAATGGAAAGTAATGGGAAAGGTCTGAAATCCCTTGCTAATAGTCATATGTTTTCCTATCTGAAGTGTTGAAATCTGTTTAGTTCCTCTCCTATTACATGCTACACTTTACAAAATAATAAGATACTAAGTTACTGGTTTCTGATTGTTAAAAATGGATGTGTATAAAATCCCACATGAATTATGTGTTAAAATAGAATTGCTTTTCAATTCAATCATCTCAGACATTAACTACTATAAAATGGCAGCCTGAGATAGACCAGAAAACAGCTTATGGAGTCCTGAGCCGGCTGAATTCCACAGCCTCAACTTTTCCCCAAAAATGAACATCCATTTTCCATCTGAATTTAGGTACTAGGAAAGTTACAGGCTCAGAATATCACTATGCAAGAAATTGAAGATTTTTTTTAATTTTTATTTGTGTGTGTGTGTGCAATATAGATAAATGAAATTTGCATCAGAATTGACCACATTTTGGGGTTATATGGTTTATACGCTATGAAGAAAACTTATTTCACTCATCTATATAAGTGTGCTCACACACAAACACACATACAGAGATATATGTAAGTGTAGATATTTACACATACACAAATATATACAGAGTGGCCTCACACCCAAAGTCTGCTTGATTCTGAACCACATGATTGATTTACCTTGATTTCTTCATAGTGCTTTTTCCAGTTTGGTTTTGACAAAATACATAATTACTGCAAATTCTTTTACTTACTTACTTCCCTCTAAGCCTTTAAAATTAATTTTCATATCCCTTAAATATTCATTGAGTTTATTTTAGGTTATTATATATTTATCTTAGGTTTTCTTTTCTTACAATATAATAATAACAAAATAATTCACTGTGACATATTGCCTAGTTTTACTCTGCCGTGGTCACATATTTAATAGTCTGAGATATAAAAAGTTCATTCTGTATTCATTTGTGATTATTAATTTAAACCTTCATTAAAATAATTGTTTCAGCCCATTATGATAGCCTCTTGTGAGCTGCCCCTTTGAAACGTCACAATGCAGACTTCTGCTGCAATTTTAGGCTTATTTTGTTATTTTGTTCACCTTGGTTCTTGTGTAATAAGCTTCAGTACTTGTCTTTTTTTTTTTCTTCTTTTCTGTAAAATTATGAGGTGGGTTTGGTTTTTTTTCTCCCCGTAAGAATAAACAAATTAAAATTAGGAAAAACCCAACCAAGCAATGAAAAAATCCTCACCCAAACCTGCAATACTGCAAATCTCTTAAAAAAGAAAAAAAAAAAATTAGACTTGCCATTTAGCATAGTCTGGATTACAATTAAAGCTCATTTAATGGCCTCCTGCCACCCCCCACCCCATGGCCCCAAGAAGGTTTGTAGCGTTGCTGATTTTGAATATTCTCACAGGTCCCCAAAAACATGGCTCCTGGGGGAACCATATAGATGTGGTCATGCTACACACAGTGGTAGCCATCATGTAAATACACCAGCAAGAACTGCCATTAACTTCTGCCTGTATCCAACAGGGACACCTGGACATGCTTTCTTTACAGGAAATCTGCTGCCTGTGCACTAGGCTGCCTTTTGTCAGGCCTTGTTATGCTTCAGCAGTGCACAATCTTTTCATGTCATACAAATATGAATAATTGAAACAAATGTTATTATTCTTCTCTCCCTTTCTTTCTTGCATGATGCAGATAATGACTTATTAATGATTTTTTTGTTATAAAAATACAATTTAGGCTGAACTATTTCTTGTTGAGGGAACTTTTACAGGCTGGCTTGGTGTGACTGATGTATGAAGTGGACGTATGATATGCAAGGCTTTGAACTGCTTGTTGAAAGATAGTGTGGAATAGGCAAAGCAATGACACTGGGGGCAGGAAAGGAATCAGTACAGCTAATGTGTCAGCTGCTTCTAGGTCCTGATGCAGCCACGAATCTGATGAAGGCAAAATACTGCCACACTGCACTTCATCATCTCTGATACAGAGCTCACCAAACAATATTATTAGGGGTGGGTGGACCTTCATAAATGTGCGTCTAAGGCTAACATTTGCCCAGCCTGATGTTTCAGATTGCTAAAAATGCCCATAATCTGCATACTTTTGATGTTCTGTTGTTCTTTAAAAAAAAAAACACACACAACCACAACAACATCACTTTGTGGAGAGAGAAAAATCAACATAGAAAACATTCAGTGCATACAATAAAGCACTGAGGAGACAATAAATTTGGGGAAAAAAGCGTAACATTTGAGAAAAGATGACCACTTCATGGCAGTGTAATTCTATAGCTAGAACACAAGAGCAGAACTCCCTGTTTCCAGTTTTGCCTCTGACCTTCAGGCAATTCATATGCTTCTATTTTGTCTACCACTTGATGTCAATCCTCTCTTTGAAAAGAGATTGTTTTTTCAGAGCATACTTGCACTGTGCCGAGCACAGTCAAGCTATGAGTTCATCCCGGGCTTCTGAGCACTGTGTGAACAATAATAATAGGATCGCATTAATAATTTGTGATATAGATTCGTCATTTGAGAACTTTAGAGGTCCATTTAGAAGACACAGAATAACACAGATTTATACAGAACAATGTCTATAATACTCAATTATGGATTGTAAATTTGATGCAGAAATTATTGAGCACAGTTCTGTGTCCTGTGATGTTAGTACAAATAATCAGAATGGTTTCTCCAGGCATTACAATCAATGAATCAATGAATAGTAATGTGCCAGGCTTTCTTCCTTATGTTTCCAATTAAATTCAGATTGTTTTAGACTTTTTTAATATCATAAATGCAATCTTAATATATTGTTTGCAATATGGCCAAGCATTAGCCTGAGGAGAAACTTCTTTCTTTAAAAGCCTATTTTCCTCAGAGAGCTCAATTCTGCATGTTTAACATTAAATTAACTTGAGGCTTTTGTGCTATTTTTCCTCTTCCTAAACCAATCAGTGTTAATCTGCATAACCATTCCCCCAAATAACTGTAATATGTAAGTTTGAATAGGGTATTATTTAGTACATTGGAAATGTTAAACCAATTCCAGTTGGGAAGTGAAATGGTTAAATAATGCCACCAACTTGTGATCTGGGTAAGATTCTAATTTCCCCCAGACTCCAGTGCCTGTATTGTGAGTGTTTGTAGAAAAATGCACATCTTCAGCTTCACACTGCTATCCTTTGGAGTCTATTAAGAACATTCTGGTGAATATTTATTTCCTCCTTTCTTATTTTTTAAACTTCTTATCTAAAAGAATCAGAGTTTTCACGTAACTTCTATCTGGCATAAAATTCAATGCTTTGTGTTTTTCTGGGTACATCTACGTTTATATTGTCATTCATCATGGAAGAGACATGTGGAAATAGCTCCATATTTCATTTTGTTGTATCAGCGCAGTAGTAATGGGAACATCTTTGACTCAATTCCCTACTTTAATGGAATTGTGGTTACCCTCTATCTTGAGGTTTCAAAACTCACTTCATGCTCACAATAACTCTCAGACTTGATGATGCCAGCCACTTTTTATTGCTCTATTCAGAATAAAATATAACTACAAATACTATGCTTTTAATGCTGTGCGTATCACCTGTACTCTGGTAATTTGGGCACTGGAATACTTTGTCATCTTTATACATTTGAGATGCTCCTGTGTTGAAACACCTAGGGAAATTTGTATTTTTAAGGCAAGTAATTTACTTAGAAGTGTATGAATTGCATATTGGGATTTAATAATAATTTAGAAAGTATCAGAGTAATAAGATTAAAATAGGAGCTCATGTGAAATATCAGACTAGAAAAGAAATTATCCAGAGTTAAAAATAGAAGTTATTTTTTATGGTGTGAGGCAAGAAGACAAAATAGCTGCTAAATTAGCTACAATTAGAAACTGGTAAATGCTCTTGAAAACTCCATGTGGAAACTGTGAGTGTGCAGTAATTTTTAAATGTTGTAAAGCTGTTTAATGGTCCTGTGCTTTGAAAGGACATCAGTAACATGAAAAGGATGCTTTATTTTATCATACTGCTTCAATATTTCTTGAAATAAACACAGTGTTGCTTGTTTATCTATCTGTAACTCTATACTGAGTTCCTTTACTGAAGAGACTTTATCCTTCAATGGGGAGGACCGCAGACACCTCCAGAGAAATACTTTGGGAACATATCAGTGATTACCTATGCAATCAGCAGAGAAGCTTGTAGAACGGAAAGGTAGTGCAAAATTCCTTGAGCAGAACAGATTCACTTGATGCAAAAGTCTTGCTCCTGGGTCTTCTGAAATACTAAACAAATTGCAAGTGTTGTTGGTATAACCTGGCACTTGACAATTCCATGTATTTTTCATCAGGCTTTAAATGGACATCTCTTAGTGTTGAGTTGCTCCTAAATTAGCTGAAACCTAATCAGAAATCCATCTGGTGCAAACTCACAGTAAGTTGCTAGGTGTGATTCATAAAAATCACATTATATGTTTCTGCAGGGCACTATTAGTACTTTTCTTGCATGCTTTCAGAAATGAAACATACCTCGTTCTTATTCCAAAGCACTGGACCAGCCCCATTATGCTAATAGCAATGCTGCTTAGACAACTCAGGAAAACACATGCTTTCACCCACTGAGTATGTTTTATCACCAGGATGCACCCTGAGGAAGGGAAATAAGGAAAAAAAAAATAAACACAAACCCCACAACTTTATAACAGAGACTGACAATGTCTTACTGCAACAGTTGGAACCAGACATCTCACCATTATCTGATCATCAAAAGACTTGTCAGGGAAGTAATTAACTAATACTTTGCTAGGAAAAAGAACCTTAAAATGTTAATGCCTAGAATAACCATGAGCATGTTTAGCATTCCAATCAGAATGCTTTTATGAATAATTTTTCATGTAAAATCCTGGCCTCTTAGAAGCTGAAGGTAACATTCCCTTTAAATTGAACTGGGACAGAATTAGAAGCAAAGGGTTTTAATGGCCTGTTGGACAATATGACAATATAACAACAACAGACAAAAAAAAAAATCAGGTAAACGTAATAAATATTGAGTTGATATTCTGAAGACCTTCACATGCTGTGACTTTTTTACATCATAAAGCAACATTATGAAGTTCACTTGATTCATAATGCCAATGGATCCAGAAGATGGTATTTCTCCTATTTGTTACTGTAGTATTGCTACTCCTGTATTACTATTATGATGCTACAGCTATAGCAATAATTAGGGTTTTTTTAAACAGGCATAAGCTATAGATATTAATATTTAAATAATATTTATTCCTAAACCTTTTTCTAAACATTCACACTACTTACAGACATCAACATATCAAAAATTCCAGACATACAAGGAAACATTGATCTATTTAACCTTTTGGGCTTTCTTCATTCAAAGAAATATACTAGCTGTCTACAGAGTGATGAGGAAAGCACTCTGAAGACTGAGCCAAAATTCACTAATGACTTCAGGATATGTTTCCACTTTTCTGCCACATAGTTAAAAAGACAATGCAGGAAAGGGGAGTAAATATGTCAGAAATCCAGATTATATGTTTAGTGTGTAGCCTTTTCTGTTTGAATCCTTAATTGGTACTAGTAAGCACAACATAAAGAAAACACAATTTAAATCACACATAAAGTTCTTATGTTTGTTTAATAATGAATGATGTTGAATACAATCTGTTAAATTGCACATCTCTTAATGTATATCTTTGGTGTGAATCGGAGTGAAACTATGTTCACATGCAGAACAGGTGACGGGAAACAAGCAACAACAAACTCCTTCCCTCCTCCATACTTGAATTTTCTTGGCACTTTTTGCTGTTTCTTTTTTCATAAACATTTTGAGCTGATAAACTGCATTCTCAGTTTGTGAAGAATTATTTTTTTATATAGCTAGGATGGAAAAAGCATAGTGTTCTTTCTTTGATTCAAACAGCTGCTACTGAAGAAAACACTTGACGTGTTTGAAAGTGCTAAAAACGAGGACTCACTTGAATTAGTACAATGAGGTCTGCTGGTTTAAGGAAGAGCAGCTCTCTGAGTCAGTTGGAAGAGCACCTTCCCTTCAGGCCAAGCAGCCCCAAATGCCAGTAATGAGTGAGACAGTCCCCCTCTCCACCCATTATTTGCATTTATCACCTCTATTTACTCTTTCAGCAGTGTGTTAAATTTATATGAAAATATATTGAACTCCAGCCAGGTTGGAAGTAGCTCGAAGCTTTAAAGCCCATCACATTATTCCTTTCATCAGATTCTACCTCCTCTAGATCTGTTTCTCTGCTCTGGGTGCAAGTGGCCTTCCAGCTTCCAGGATGGTTGCTGCAATTTGTGATGAATGTAAGCAGAAGTAAGGGCTGAGAGTCAGCCATGGGGTCAGCCTTGCATGGAGAGTGGCTCAGTTGCCCAAACCTTTTCTCTTCTACTCTCATTCACATGATCTTTCTAAGCAAAGAGCAGGAGGAGGTACAAGTACTTCCATTAAGGTCCTTCAATACTGGACGTTTCCTTCACTGCTTTGCTGGCTTTAGGCAGCACTACTAACTGTGAACCCTGTAAGAATAACGAATAAATAGTCTCTGCTCTTCTTTCCCCTAGTTGAAAAACAGAGTTTATGGAAGTCTCAATGGGTTTTGTATTTAACAATACATTTGGAGAAACTTAATTTGTCATCTGGCTTGTAAGTCATGTGTTAAAGATTTTCATGGCAACATTTTTTAAAAGGAAAAGCTGTGATTCCAAAGGAGCTGGAGAATCATAGAATCATAGAATGTCATGGGTTGGAAGGGACACCAAGGATCATAGAGTTCCAACCTCTCTGCCACAGGCAGGGCCACCAACCTCCAGGCCTGGATCTACACAAGGATACCCAGGCCTCATCCAACCTCCAGGGACAGGGCATCCACCACCTCTCTAGGCAGCCTGTTCCAGCACCTCACCACTCTCTCTGTAAAGAACTTCCCCCTAATATCCAAGCTAAACCTTCCTTCCTTTAGGTTTAATCCATTCCCCCTTGTCTTGCCATTGTCTACTCTTTTAAAAAGTTGAATCCCCTCCAGTTTATGAGCTCCCTTCAGGTACTGGAAGCCTGCAATGAGGTCCCCCCGCAGCCTTCTCATCTCCAGCCTGAATAAGCCCAGCTCCTTCAGCCTTTCTTCTTGGGGGGGTGCTCCAGCCTTCTAATCATCTTCATGACCCTCCTCTGAACCATCTCCAACAGTTCTACATCTTTCCTGTATTTGGGACCCCATATCTGAACACAGTACTCCATATGGGGCCTCATGAGGGCAGAGTAGAGAGGGACAATCACCTCTCTGTCTCTGCTGGTCACCCCTCTTCTGATGGAGCCCAGGATACCATTGGCCTTCCAAGCTGCAAGAGCACACTGCTGGCTTATGTTAAGCTTCTCATCCACCATGACACCCAGGTCTTTCTCAGTAGGGCTACTGTCAAGGAGCTCTTCTCCCAGTCTGTAAATATGTCTGGGATTCTTCCGGCCCGAGTGCTACACCTTACACTTCGCAGTGTTGCATCTCATTAGGTTCACCCAGGCCCACCTTTCCAGCCTGTCAAGATCCCTCTGGATGACTTCCTTTCCTTCTAGGGTGTCAATCACACCACTCAGCTTGGTGTCATCTGCAAACTTGCTGAGGGTGCACTCAATTCCATCATCAATGTCATTGATAAAGATGTTAAAGTGAACCGGTCCCAAGACAGACCCCTGGGGGACACCGCTTGTCACCGGCCTCCACCTGGACGTAGTCCCATTGACCACAACCCTTTGTCTATGTTCTGTCAACCAGTTTCTTATCCACTGGATGATCCACCCATCAAATGCACATCTCTCCAATTTAGAGATAAGGATGTGGTGAGGGACTGTGTCAAAGGCCTTGCACAAATCCAGGTAGATTACATCAGTTGCCTTCTTTTTATCTACTGATGCTGTCACTCCATCATAGAAGGTCACCAGATTGGTAAGGCACGACCTTCCCTTGGTGAAGTTGTGCTGGCTGTCCCGGATCCCACGCTCGTCCTTCATATGCTCCAACATGTCATCCAGGAGGATCTGTTCCATGAACTTCCCAGGCACACCAGCCTGTAATTCCCTGGGTCTTCCTTGCTCCCTTTCTTATAAATGGGAGTGACATGACCCTTTTTCCAGTCCCCAGGGACCTCTCCTGACAGCCACAACTTTTCAAATATGATGGAGAGCGGCTCGGCAACCACATCAGCCAGCTCCTTCAGGACCCTGGGATGCATGTCAAGAAATGATAAAGCTGCAAGAAATTTGTAGCTAGAAGGCAGAAACTACATGATTTACCTCATAATTTGATGTGGTTAATTTTGTATCTCCAGTATACCAGTCCATCCAGTGAGGTTCATGTGCCTGGTGACTCTTAGCCAGAGTATACTACTGGAGATTTTTTAGTTTGTTACCTTTATACTGAGTCTGCAGAGGATCTCGCACACTTAGATAATTCCTTTTGAAATTTAAAGCCTTTCTTCAGCCTATTTGGCTGCATTAGGGATTCTTTAGGGATTATGTGTTATTGTTTGTCCATAATTATATAAATGTACAAGTGTTCTTTTCATTTTATTGTCATTAATTGTCACATGGCTTCTCAAAATTAAAATGAGGAACCCACTGGAGAAGTGTTCAGTTGTGCTACAGTCACTGCTGTTTTAGTAAGAAGAGAAAAATAAGTTAGTTTCCTCCTTTAAGTGTTCATTGTCTTACAATGTAGAAGACTGACTGGAGAACAGACTGGAAAGCTTAATAGGTGTTTTAAAAGCAACTACCTTGTGTGATTATGTATGACTTTCTGAGGTAGGTAAGAACCAGTTATCAGTAATGTTTACACTATCTTAAAACTCACAGCTCCACCTGTGGAGGGTTGTAGTGCCAAACGGTATCATCTGCAAGATCAGTGTCCCTTGGAGGATGGAGGTGTTGAACTTTGAACCAGTGTTGATGGAGCAAGTAAATAGTTGGGTTAGCTTTGCATTAAAAAACAGCTTATTGTAGGTGTTCCTCAGGGATTTCCAAGGAATAGGAAGTGATTTTCAAGAAATAGTTCTATCACTGGGACAGGCCTCTGCCAAAAGAGGCTGCTCCTGAGGGTCCTCTTCTACTCCCATGATCTCCTACTTAATTTGCTGAGGATGGGGATCCAATTGTATGACTAACTGAACTGTTAGTCAGTTAGGGATGCAGGCACCTTGTTTAAATCTTCAATAGTTTCAGTTGACAAGAAAGTGGTTTGTTCCTCCCTCTCTTCTTTCCCCTTCTCTTTGTCCTCCTCTGTCCTTTTTTTTTCCTTTCTCCAAGTGTTCAGCACCACAAAGGATCTTGGTCCAGCTAGTGTGTACGTCGTCGATTCCCAGGGATGAACATTCATTTATACCATGTAGGAAAACTCATTTTCCTTTAATTTTTTTAAAGGTCTCCTGACTTCACACAGTGCTAAACTACTGCAGGAACTACTGTATCCTCTCAGCTTCTCACATGCTCATCAGTTTGAAGAATCAGGTCCCACTCAAGCTGTGCAGGTGCATTAGAACTGTGGAAACCCAGGCTCCTTCTTCCCAAGGGTGCAAGCACAAGCTGGGGACAGAGTCAGAGCTTGCAAACAAACCAACCACTTCTGGCAGAATTCAGAGCTGCAGACAGAAAGACGGGACCATATCTGTGCAAGCTATCAGAAAACATTTCTTTTTCAGGAAGTATAACAGCTAAATTAAAATAAATTGAATTAATATTCCCTCCCCCAATTAATAATAATTAATAACAGTGTTAAAATGCTTGATTGGAGGCTATTTTAACTCAGTTGCTTCTTTACTTTGTGGAATTACAATTGCTGATTTCCCTCATGTTCCTAGCCCTGCCTTCAGAATGTCTTATTTCACATGAGCCAGTCAGCAGGGAAGCAGGTCTGCCATGCATACATATTTTTTAATAGCAACACTTCTGGCAAAAGCTAAATGTTGAGATGTGCTGCAGTTGTATAGCCAGTTGTGTGACATTCTCAGAGCCAGCAAATACATTGATAATTAATTCAGCTTTATAGGATTTGAGTCAGACTTTCAACTCATGAAAATCAATGCATTTCTACCACAAATGAAGGAGCTATGACTATTTACCTCCTTTGCAGGACCTAGACCTCGGTAATAAATTCAACATTTAAATTTTAAACATCATAAATCCACAGAAGTGTCCTTAACTTTGCCAGAATGTTTCAGTATCATGTAGGGGTCACAGTGCTTATGCCCTAAATCAGGAAAACAATTAACCACTAGACTTTTTGAGGTCATCTATGAGCAGGAAAGTAATTAGGTCTAGATCCTCACAGATAAAAAATTAGCTGCCAAAATGCACAGATGGAATTTTCAAATAATGCTTAATAAGGTAAGATGCCTAGCTCATATTGATTCCTTTGAAAATCTGACCTTTAGAGCTTAATTTTAAGCTTCCCCATTATGGTTTAAGAGTGTGTGAAAACTTAAGTATGCGCTTGAATGCGTTTCTTGTAGGAAAATTCTTCCATAGACAGAATCTTAAATATAGTTATCTTAGGCCAAGAGATGGCAAAGGCAGCGATCATGCTGAATCAAGAGGGATTTTGTTGGTGTGTTTTGTGCAGCAGCAGGTTGAACAATGCCCTTTTCCACTTGAGATTAGTTCAGGGGGAACAGCTTTCGAATGAGTTATTTCAAACACATACACGTGTCATTCCAAAAGAAAAATATCTACCCCTGGCTGTGGCCTGTGAAGCAAGATGGATTGCTAGTCCCTCGATAAAGCTCTGTGCTTCTGTTTTAACTCCGTTCCTTTCTTCTTTGCTATGCTTATCTTCTCCTGCACTTATGCCCTGTGACCCCCTGCAGTGGAGCTACTAAATATCCATGATGAGGTAAAGGAAAGAGGAATGTAGAAAGACAGAGTATAAGTCAGAAACGCAAGATAAATTAACTTGGCTATATGGAGAGGAGGAAATTCACTGTTTAATGAACTGTTATGTTGGATTATTGTGGCCTTGGATAAATTGAAATTGCTGCATTGCTCTTTAAATTGACCGGGATTGCCAAAAGATGGCTTTTTGCTAGTGTAAGAGTTTTGACTTTAAATGTCCACTATGCTCCTCTGAGTTCACCCTGGAGATCAAGAGTTCATTTATTTTTTTTGTACTGCTTGTTTTCCAGTTCTCATTTTAGAGAACCCACCCAGGAATAGTAATATATGACTGTACAAACACAAAAGAAAAGTCTTGTTGGTGATATGAATATGAATGAGGCACACTGTTTAGTGTGCGCTACCTATTATGCAAACAAATATATCTCCTAGAAATTTCTAGTCTCTTTGCAAAGCACTTTGTAACTTTAGAAGGTTGGTTTTAACATACACAAGATTGAACTCTGACTTTACCTGTTTGATCCACTTTCACTAGTCCTCCTTACAACCAGCTGAATCCATCTGCATATGTTGTTAGTCATTTAAAGCTTGTGTCACACACATCCCACATGACGGCCATCAAAGGGATGTTAACTTGGGAATTTTCCTATGTAATTGGGCTATCATGGGAAAAGTCAGCTGCAGACCATAGAAAATCAGCCTCCTTGGCTGGAATGGCTGTAGAGGAAAACTCATGGCAGAAGAAGCAAACAAAAAGGCCAGGGGTTAGGCCTGGCTTTCACTGCTGGTTTCTGAGGTGAAGTACGGAGAGGAAGGATCCCTCAAGCTACAGATCTCTCTATGCAGCAGTCTGCCTTCTATGGCACAATACGGAGCAATTTCTGAAGGCTGAAAAGGAATGGCCGTCTCAAAAGCCTGAGGAAAACACAAAAAAAGACTGCTGGGGACACTGGAGGGAACCTGACACCGTTTTTGCATATATGTTATACTGTCTTTGGGAATTCGGGCAGTTTAACATTAATCTTTCTGTCTGGGATTTATGGTCAGTAAGGCTAGTGTTTCTGAGAAATTATGTAAGACAGGGGACTGTGTTCATCATTTTCAGTAAAGAAAAAGTGGTTTGGTTTTTTTGGGCTTTTTTGTTTGTTTATTTGGTTTGGGGTTTTTTGTTTGGGTTTTTTTGGGGTGGTGGTGGTGGTGCAGGGCTATAAGCAATGCAAAGAATAAGAGATTCCAGTTCTATCTACCGACCTAGATCCAGTAGATCCAGTTCATGGATTCATGCCATTCAGGTAATGACTTCATAATAATAAATTGTAATTTTATATTAAAAATAAAGGATAAAAAGCATATTGCCATTTACTAGATTAACCTCAATCTTATTCAATGGTGAATTTCCTGCCATTGCTTTCTCTGAAGGGCTGCAAATTGTCTATACTTGTGCATAGTCTCTATTATATTTAACAAAGAAAAATCTGTTTATTCCTGGGTGTTGGCAGTTTACCTTGAACATCTGTAAAGCAACACGCTATTAAGTTTCTAAAAAGGTGTCTGAGAGTTAGCTTCTGAATCCTGCCAAAAGGGGGTTGAAATTTGTTCAGGCTGATCCTTTAAACTACAAACAAGATAGGATCCACACAGTGCACAGTTTGTTTATTTTTTTTTCATTTGTGGAAAGCATGGAGCTTTGTACTTTTTGCAAGCCTGCCGAGAAAGTGGTTAAGACAATACAGATTTTACAAATGTAATGCTGAAGGTGCTAAAACATCTTGGAAGCACATTTACATTATATTATTCACATTTCTGCTCTGTCTGCAAGAAGTGCAAACAAATTTACTTACTAAGGAAATACGAAAACAACAAAAAATGCCACTGATGTTAAATCTATTTCTGCTCTCTAAAGCTTATTATTTTGACGTGACTTTAAGAAGTTTTGAATGTTCTGAATTTCCTGTCCAATACAGTGTGTCTCATTCTTTTTTTGTGGATTGAAAGATTTGTATTTTGCTAGCCCAACATGTTCCTTGGCAAAGAAACCCAATTCATTGGTTTGACTGGCTCTTGCATATATTTGAAATGTTCCCCCAGCACTGCAGATTACTTTTTGAAAGACCCTTTCATGTATTGGACATTATTATTACCTGTATTGTCGCTGTGAAATGTGAGGAAAAACTCTGTATCAAAAATTCCTTTCAAAAGAATATAGAGTGAAAGAAAAAAGAATAGAAAATAAAGTAGGTTCTGGTACCTTTACTGCTTATAGTGAAACACATATACATGGCAGTTTTGATGGGATTTTAATGCAGATTTATTACTGGAATCTTCAGCTCACTGTAAAATGCAGTAAAAAGAACAAATAAAGAGCAATGCGTAAGAAGTAAAGATGTCAGATAGTAAAATGTCTCTTTCTAAAAGCTTGCCTTTTTCATATGCCTTTTCATGAACTTTTTATGAAGTTTCTAGAGTAGACCAAAATAATTAGGGAAAAATGACCTTGAGGTTTATGCTGTGTTCAGAACAGTGACTTGTCCAATCACTGTAGGAAAGGTTGGCAGATTGTGATTGATGTTTTCAGAAGAACTACAAAGTGAAGTGTATGAATGGTACCTTAGCTTTCTAACCATGTATGACAAATGCGGGCACTGTGAGAAGCTTTTTATCCCCAGATGCTGTGAAAGCACATAGCAAATTTCATATGGATGAGCTTAAGAGTAGACTATCTAAAGAGCTAATCTAAAATCTCATTTTCAGAGTTGATTCTGGTGTTTCAGAAGAGAACATATCCCTGAATATAGATCCTATATCAGGAGGATTAGGACGTCAGTGATTAATATGAATTTCATTTTTAGACACATCATGGGATTTCTACGGCATACATAAAACACCGAACTTGTTGAACAGCATGTCCCTTTTCAATTACAGTTTTAATGAAGAAATTACTTTTACCAGAAAAAACTCTCATGAGCTTAATATTATAAAAAGCAGCTTTTTTGTCAGCCACCCCAATGCCTCAATCAGGTATGTTTGGTTGTTCTTGCTGAAACAATAGCATTTTCATTATCTTTCCAGGCTGGACCATATTTTATAATGAAGTAAAGCAATTCTTGTCTCTTCTACTTTTATTTACCCCACTGTAGCTCCACCAGCACCCAGGGAAAGGGAGCTGCTTGTGAAAAGTCTAGTGACAGGCTTTAGAAGCAAACCCATTGTTTGTTACCTAATTCCCATTCAGGATTAAAAGGAATTTAGTATCCTGTCAGACTTTTAACTGACACTTAAGTTTACAGGGATCAGTGTTTATGACAGTCCACCCCAAAGCTTTTGGAGTGAAGTTGGTGCTGCGAAAGTTAAATAGCAGGAAGAAAGATGCAGAACATCACTTGCTGGAATCACTGCCAAAATCCAGGATTTTCTTTTAGAGATATACTACGATACTGCAGTCCCATCCACTTAAAATATGTTCTGTGTTATCCAGGACTTTTGGCTGACAATTTCCAGAGCAGTACTAATGTATGATTACTCTTTAGGTGGACTGTAGGTGCTTCCCAAAGGAGAGTGGAAGCTCCAGCCAAGTTTATGTGCACTGCTAAATAACTTTTGGAAATAAAAAGATTTAATTCCATTTATGGTAATCCAAATTTCTTCCACATTTTTTTTGTTTGTTTGTTTGGGGGGGGGTGGTGGGGGGGTGTGTGTGTGTGTGTTGGTTTTTTGTTTGGTTTTTTGTTTGGCTTTTTGGGTGGTTTTTGAGTTGCATTTTATCAAGATCACCATACCTGCATTTGATTAACTCCGATAAAACTTGAAGTCTGACTTCTAAAGTAGTATGTATCATTTTACTGAGAAAGGTATTACTAAACATATTAAACAATTCCCCTCACCTCTTTTATGTGTGCAGTGTGTAAACTGCTGTGAAATACAACCCAAAATTCCACATTTTGTTGTTTTCCATTCATTTTAACTCTATACATAAATGCTCTTCATTTATTTTTTGAGCCAATCTGTACTTGGACTCTCTGTTATTTTCAGTTAGCCTATAAGTGAAAATGGAAGATGCTTTCATCTATGGGAAACATGACTGTAAGGAAAGGTCTTCATTTTTTTTTCCCTCTGATAAATTGTCCACTGAATTCAGTAAATACAGTAAAATGAATGGTTGTGATCAGTTGATTAAATATCTTAAGCTTTATTTCACTGGTTGAAATTTTGAACACTTGTCTTCCTTGAAAATCAGAATGAATAGGTTTGAGTGAAAAATCCCTCTCTCTATGAAATAGTAATGGTAAGGATGTAGTACACAGTTATGAAAGTGATAAAGGCCAGGTTCCTGTGGTCAAAAAGGTATTGAAACTCACAGTCCTCATTTCATAAATGGTGCTGGTGTTTGAATGTCAATCACCAGGGAGTTATGATTCACATCTCTTTTCAATATATCTTTCTCCATTTGTAATGTAAGAAGCCAATGAAACTGCAGGACTTCTTTTCCACATAATGCACTGAAATTGCCTTTGAAAATACATGCACAAAGTGCACACAAATGGTCTTTTATTTTACAGTTCTGGCTCAGATATGGATACCACATATACAGAAATTTTTAGAAAAGAAACTAGAGCAAGTCCCTGGACTTCTTTTTAAATATCAGCAGCAATTTTATTTTTTATGTGATAAATAAAAATAAAATACAAGAATCACAGAATCACAGAATCTTAGGGGTTGGAAGGGACCTCAAGAGATCATCAGGTCCAACCCCCAAGAAATTATGTTTAGATCAAATTCACCACTTTTATTTTTTGATTGTGTTAGGTTTTCTCTATATGCATAATTTTTCTGTCTTCCCTATGACATGAGAGCTCTTTGAGTACTTATTTTTATGTGGGTGAAGAATGTCTTCTTCCAGAACAGTTAGGAAGGTGCGTTTTCATTCAACCCTGTGGGCTTGTTTTAGTTCTGGACTACATTGCCCAGAGTCTGCTCTGATGTCTCCCTATGACTGCCCCCAGTGCGTTGTTAGGACCGTAGAACCCACTGCAGGCCTGCGGTGACTTCTGTATGCTCAGGATGCCTGACTCATAAGTCCCTACAGGTATTCTCTTGTTCAGGCTCTGGTACTCATTTTTACAGGGCTCAGAATGGATTAAGAATGGATTATGGGCTCACAATAAATTATGGAGGTAAAACAGAAAATGGCTCTTTAACGTATGTCCAGTATCAGAAATCACATGGTATTACTGAAACTTAATTTGCTTAGGTCATTCATGAAGTGAGAAATACTTTTAGAAATATGTGATCTCTGTATGTCTCAACTCTATATGCAAACTGTGCCAATAGCTTTTTATTTTCTTCTTTCTTCCTGCATAAATATTATCCAAAGCCTTGAGTGCTTCTGGGTCTGACATGTGGAGAAACATTGCTGTGTGCACTTCAGGTGTTTTTCCATCAGTCCCTGTGGTGCTAAGAAAAATTTCCATGCTGCTTTCATGGACGACATTTCTCTGTAAGGTTTCCTTGAAAATAACCTGTAGAAAATAATTGCTCCATCTTCAGTCTGATACAACTTCTGACAATGTGTAAATGTTCAGAAAGCAATTAGTAGTCAGGCTTGGCAGGAGGGAAGGGAATAAAGCTCTCTGTTGACTACATAAACAGAGAAAGTCAACTGTTTGAGTTTGCTGAAGCTTATGGAAGCATCTAGTCTCACAATAGACATGCTTAGAGTTGTATTAGCTGTTAACACAGGCATTCATTGTTATTCCTTCTTGTAGGAACATTAAATCAGCCTTGCAATTCGTAAAAAAAAAAAATTACTGACCCTCTCTTGAAGACTCAAGATGGATGTTTTTGACTATGAAAATACATTTTGTTGTCAACATTTAATATTATTTTATCATTTTAATATCCTTCTATTTATTAGGTTCTTGGAAAAAACCTTTTGATTTTAACCCCACCATCCAATGGCTTAATGAAGAATAAAAATGTCAAATAAAAAGAATCTTAAGAATATATTTGCTAAAATAACATGGTTTTGAGGGTTGACATAATGTGACTTGCTTCTTCAAGTTTTGTCACTTAGGGTTGTCAGTATCACTCTCTACTTAATTACAAATAAAGTGTTACAGTCTTAATAATTATACGTTGTTACAAATATATATTTATACACACACACTTTTTAAAAAGCAATCATACACACAGCTTTGTCTTTGAAAAAGGTGCTTACTGACCATATCTTAAGGGACATTCTGAGCCAACATGATAAAAATAGAAGCTATGTAATACTAAAATATAAATTTTACATTGGATTTGATGGTTAATATGTTAAATGGAAGCTATTGCCATAACAGAAATAGTGTAATAGGCAAGGTGCTTAGAAACAACACAGATTATAAAGGTTTCTATAAAGAACAACAGTTGGAGTAGCGCTGTTGAAGATTTCACAATGGACAGCTGTCAGACAGCAAGAAATCCTTGAGTCTTGCTAGGTTTCTCAGGATTCTTTAATTAAAGACAGAAGTCCTTTAAAACCTATAAGATTTGAATGACATATTTGCTGGATGTGTTTGTGAAGTAGAGTATTTATGTCCTCAGTTTGGACAGCCATCAGTTTCCAAACACAGTCCTAGATACTGTGGATATTTTTTATAACTTTTAATTCCCTACACAGGCAACCTGTGGCCTGCCTGTCTTCCTGACATAACATGGGACATGATTCCAGTGGTTACTGTAGATTTGGTTTCGAGCACTAGTTCTTCTCAGAACTGCTTGGATTTTCTGGCCACGTTCTTTTATTGGGTTTTTTGTTTGGTTGTTTTTTGGCTAGGTTTTTTTTTTCTTTTTCTGACACAAATATGTCTGGCCAGCTTCCTTTTTTTCTTTTTTCCCCTAAAAGAAGGCAATATTGACAGTCTGTTGACCAAACATATCTTCCTACTCTCAGACATTACATGTGTTCATTTTTCTGTTCTCTCTCTCTTTCCTACTCTATAATCCCAAGGGTATGAATCATTTGGGGTAACGGTGTTTTTTCAGCTCTGTTAAGGAACCTTTCTTTTCCCTGGAAGAGATCCCCTAACATTTTCTGAAGTATTTCAGTGCACTGCTCCTGATGAGTCCAGAGACCTGGCATATTTTGAATAATTTGTGCTTGCTTCCTCCTTCTAATATATTTGAAAGCTATTTTTTTCTCTAATTTCCCCCTTCCTTCCCAATTGATTAAATACTGGCACATTTGGTGGAAGATTACTATTTGAAACCCATTCTTCTATCCATGCACATTAAATATCACCCATGGTTTCCCTGCCAGTGCTAATCATGGTTTTGACTACCATACTTTCTAATGCACTTGTTTCCTACTTACTTAATGAATGCTCCATTTGTTTACAGAGTAGTACTCCATTCATCTTCTGCTGCAGTGCTTTCCACTGATACCATGAAAAATTTCTTTGTGATAATCATGCTGTTATCCACCCTTTCTTCATATTGTTCAGAGTCTTCTGGCATGCGAAAACTGCTCAGTTGGACACTTGGTGGAGCTTCTTGGATCCTTTACTTCTCTTTTCCAAATGTTAGGCAGATACTTATCTTTTGGGAATGGACACAGCAGAGGAAGTTTATGTGGTGTCTGACATTGGTTCAGACTCTGAGCTTCCCTCAGCTGGTTTTTGGTTCCTTTCTGTTATCAGTATAAGACTATTGCCTGTTTAATTTAATCCTTTGTTTATAAATGGGTAGGCAGAAGAATGGTGGTCTTTTTGGATCAGTAATATGATCTATTAATTTTAAATTCTAACATCCTGTGAGATGTAGTCTGTGATCCCAATGATTACAGGACCCTTCGGTTTTTGTATCCTTAATTTTTGTTCTGGTTTTGGCTGGGATAGAGTTAATTTTCTTCATAGTAGCTCGTATGGGGCTGTGTTTTGACATTTTGCTGATAACAGTGTTGATAACACAGGGATGTTTTTGTTACTGCTGGGTAGTGCTGACACAGAGCCAAGGGCTTTTCTGCTTCTCAGCCCACCACACCAGCAAGCAGTCTGGGTGTGCACAAGGAGTTTGGAGAGGACACAGTTGGGACAGCTGATCCCAACTGACCTAAGGGACTTTCCATACCATTATGGCATCACACCCAGCATATAAGAGGAAGCAGAGGAGGGGGAGAACAACACATTTGGAGTGACTGTGCTTGTCTGCCCAAGTAACCAATACACATGATGGAACCCTGCTGTCCTGGGGATGGCCAAATACCTGCCTGCCCATGAATTCCTTGGTTTGCTTTGCTTGCATTTTCAGCTTTTGCTTTTCCAATAAACTGTCTTTATCTCAACCCAGGAGTTTTCTAACTTTCAGTCTTCTGATTGTCTTCCTTATCTTGCCGGTGGTAGTGATCCAGCAGCTGCATGGTGCTTAGCTGCCAGCTTGGTTTAAACCATGACAGTCCTTCAAGATTTTAGGACTGATTTTATAACTTTAAAGGTTAGTCAAACTTTTCTGTTCATCAATAAACTTTCTGCTTATTGCACCAGATTTTTTTTCTGTTTACTGCCACCATTGCAATCAGTTTCTAACTATATATTTAGATTTCATCTCTATACAGTATTAATTTTTTTATTATTTGTTTATAAATGTTTGATATTTACCCTTTCTGCCTGAGTTGAATGAAAATTATTAAAATCACCATGCTCTTCAGAACAAACATCATGGGTAAATAAAGCATGAACAGCTTCCTCCTTTTTTTTTTCTTTTTTTTCTGGTACCCCCTCCTGGCATGTACAAAATAAATTGCTTTTTTATTGAATATTTAAGTAGAGTCAGTCAGATTTGAATCTCTCCAATCTTCTGCTCAAAGCCAAGAAACCTAACAGAAATCATCTTCCAGTGTCTAATATCAAGCTGTTCATCATTAGTTTTCATTGGAGTTGCTTCACAGCAGACCATAAATACCCAAAGATCCTTTACAGTTCCACTAATAGGAATACTTCCTCATGCCTGGCTCTGACTTGGCACACAGGAAGCAAGTCATCACCCATGTCATCTCCCAGGCATACTTCTGGTAGACACAAGGAATCCCACCTGAAAAATCATAAAGTTAATTCCCTTAACAGAGCTTCAAACTTTCAGATCTTTTACCTTCCTTGTCATTTACAGGTCAGTTAACATTGTGTTTACCTATTTATTGATAAGCCTTTGCTGATCTCTTTGCTTCTTGGATCAACCCCATGCTCCAATTCTGGGAGGTATTCCCCTCTCTCATGGCAGTGTTTGCTGATGTTTATGTTCACTTTCTCCTTCATTTTTTTATTTCCAGATAGGGCAAGTTAATTAATTCGAGCCTTGTCAGCCACATACCTGCTAGTCTAACCAATCTGTTTAAACACTTCCTTTTTTGTCAATAAAGAGGAATGTGTCTCATCCTGTATTTTTCACCTATAAACTGACTTTAATCCTGCAAGCTGCTGCAGCATGCCAGTATATCGAGTCATGCTTAAGAAGTCCAGCTGATTCCAGTGGGGTTTATGTCTCACAAACATAAGCATCAGCTTTCACAGAGCTTCGTGAATAATTCTGCTGTATATACTTAGGTAAGATGACATTATCCCTCACATCACACTGAGCTAAGAAGTGGGATTTTACTTACAGCACAAAACCCGAGAATTTTGGAAGTCCAATTTTATTTTTTTTTCACTTAGTTTGGCTAAAAATACATGCTACAAGAATAGCATCTTATGTGTACTACATGCGTTTCTGGGTAGATACTTAGAGAGAAACATGGACAAAGGAAGAGCAAGAAGATGACTTTGATTTCATTCCTCACACTCTCAGTATCTGACCTGACAGCTGTCAAGCACTTTCATAAAGCATGAACACTTTTTTAGAATTTTGTATTTAAGCAGAAGCTCCTACTGATGAAACAATATCTCTGGTAGCACACACTTGTTCTGTGATTCAAGCCAAATATGCTATATTAAAGTATCTAAAGTTCAGACAAATCCATCAGTCTAAAACAAATGTGATGAGACAAAAGGTCTGCCCTGGTACAGAAGCTTTAACTCCTACAAACAAAAGCACAATAAGGACAGTGAGGTTACAGGGAATTATCATAGAGTCCCCATGCCTGTGCTAAATTTTGCTTGTAAGTGTTGTATTAAACATTTAAAAGTACACTTTCAAAAATGCATGGGGCTTTCACCGCAAAATTCTCAGTGACACTAATGGGCATCATGTGACTCACTCATTTCCCACACATGGCTTTGAACATTCATCCTGGTCGTGCTATACAATTTCTTGTTCCACTGTCATCATTATAACATCTCAGCATCTTCCAGTAGTGCTTTAAGGTCTGTGAGTCACACTTTCCATGGGTGACTTGCTCTTTTACTTATGCTCTTATTTGTTTCTTCATAACTTAAGGTTTTTGATGGATCTTTCTTTTTTTTTTTTTTTTTTCCCCTCCTTTTCATTCTTTCTCTTTAAACAGATTAACTTCAGGAGCACCAAGCTCTTTACTCACAGTTGTGCATAGAAACTGGCAGTTTCTGTAAAGGGCTGATCATAGGAGTGGGTCATTTTTCTGAACTTTATAATTAGTATTTTTGGTCAACATCTCCTTTTACCACTCTTGAGGTCAATAAATTCAAGGATCCCTGTCTGGTGATAAGGTTCAGTGTTGCCATACAGGAATGTGGGTTTTTTTTCCCCAACCCCTCAGCATTACCAGGTGTTGATCTATATCATAGATCATCTCAATTTGATATTTCCATTACTTAATTGGAGGGTTTATTGCATATAGACTCTTTCTTCTATGTAAAAAATAAAAAGAAAGAAAAAGAAAAAAAAACACTGTCAGATACGTGATTGTATTTCATTGGTCAGACATGTAACTTTTCACTGAAATTTATAAAAACTTGTCTTGTGACTGTTATGACAGGTCAGTGAAAATTTTCTCTTGAAGTCTATAAGATTTTGTCTTAAAGTCTATGAGATTTTTAGAGCCAAATTTTTCCCTATTTAGCCAACTGAAATATTAAGAAAAAAAGAAACTCATCTCTTGAAAAATGTCATGAAAATATTTTTAAAAAGAAAATGTGTTTGGTGGGTTTGGGTTTGGTTGGGGTTTTTTGGTTATGAGTGACAACTTGGAAGTCTTCAAAGGGTGTAGACAGGTTATCATCTACTGCCATGCAGTTACGTTTAAATCTCAACATATAAGTAGTCTTAGATGAATTAAGGTTTTATCCACTGCCTTGGGCTGACAGTCTCAGTTGGAGACAATGAAAGAATGAAATGCTGTCCAGAGACATAAGTAAGAGGAAATGTCCTGTCATCTCAGAAATAGGGGACTTTTTAACACCTGTGACAATCCTAGCAACTATGCAGCAAGTGGGACCATACAGTAGCACCGCCAGTGTTAAAATAGGGAGCTTACATGCATAGGGCAGCTGGAGTTCCAGTGACTGAATTTTAACTGTACCTATACATTTTAAAAATTGCAGTCATCATTTGTCTGATGCACATGAACAATTCCTATGGCACAAAGACTGCCAGTGTAGCATTGAGAGTGAGGTTTAGAACTATTAATATGATGTTAATCTTTCATCACCTGAGGTATTCAATGAACTTTTTCTTTTCTGTGAAGGAGTTCGGTAATTTATAGAACTTCATCATCCTTTGAAAGAAGACTGAAAGGGTACTCAGCACAACAAGATCACATCCACATTTCTGCTTAGTCTATGAAAAGTCTAAAGATTTGCCTTACCTTACGGCACTTGGAGAAATGGAAGAAATAAGTAGCTAATGTTGATAATACAGTAAGAAAGCAGAAAAGGTGTGTCTACCTCAGATGACACAGTTTGCAAATCTGGCAGCAGGCTGATAACCCATTCCCACCCACTACTCCAACAGTATCAACAACAATAAAAGCCCCAAAACATGGTGGTAAAAAAGTATACCCAGAAAAATCCAGCCTGGCATTTCAAGACATGGATTTTAAGCCTTTCTGGATCTGAAGAGGAAAAGGGGTTTTCTTCAGCAAAGTGACTACATTTTGATCACTTATAAGTCTTTTCTCAAGAATTAGGTGAGCAAAGCTGATGAACAGGCTAAATTACTTCCAAAAAACCTGCCAGCTTACGTGTATCAAACAGACAAAAAAAAGATGTTTTCTCTCTCTTTATTCAGGGATGTAAATTGTGCTTTAGAAGCAAAGATTTCTCTGCATGGTGGAATGGAAAAGAATCCAGAACTTTTGAACCCAGGGAGCTGTTGAAAACTATTTTAAAAATTGTTTTTTCCTGCAGGGTTCTACTGAGCTTAATGAACCTAGTGGGCTTGGCAGGCAGTCCTGCTGGCTCCTGCAGCCTGTGGGAAGTGTGGTTAGTCTGGAGCTCATCCATCTCCACGTCGCATCTCAAAGCAGCAGCTCTACCAGATGTGCTAATGGAGCAGCTCTGCCAGCCTGGTTGATAAGCACTTACATTTTAAAATTCTTTGCCTGCTAAATTAACCCTGTACACTTAAAGCTACACACACACACACATACACACACATGCTAACAGCAAGTCACCTACAAGCTTAGCAAGCATAATAGTGCTAAGATGAAGGCTTCTCAAGCCATTTGCACATCCCTTGCAAATCCCAGTTCAAAGCAGGCATTTCATTAAATCTGTATCAAAAATATCTCCTTCAGAGAAAGAACTTGTGTAATTATTTCCAACAGCATCACTGCTCTTGTTGCTTGAATTCACGGGCTGATATGTAGGAAGTTGAATGGCTAAGGAGGCTTACCATTGCTGCATGAAAGCAGGATATAGGAATACAAAAAGAAACTTAAAAAAAAAAAGACAACCAAGCAATTTATTTAGGTCTGTAAATGCCATTAGAAGTCATTAATAGCCTTACTCTTTAATCACTATAAGACTTTAAAGGGTCACCAAAACTAAGCAAATCAATAGGAAATAATATTAACTTGAGGTATACCATGAATAATTTTTAATCTCACAAGAAAAGAGCACTGACTGTAAAGTTCACCATCACAGGCAATGTTAGCTTTATCTAAAAGATATTTAGGGAGGTAAGAACATTCTGACATATGCCTGGGGGGTGAATATAGGAAATATAGAGTAATTCACTTGTAGAAAACATTGTGTTACTGGAACTAATCCATTTGATCTTCCTCTGTAAGTTCTGCAAAATCTGTTTGTCCTTTCAATTCCCCTTTCTACTAACTTGCCCTTTAATTACACTTTTCTAGAGTTTGTAAGAACTGTGATGAGCTTGAGCTGTCTCCAGTAGAACCAAGAGCACTATTTTCACTGATTTCAGAGAAGAATAAACAGGACTTATATTTAAAAACCTGACCAGGAAATTTATAGAAATGTCTGTACACTGTGAAGGTCACATATGTATATGTTCAAGGGTGATCTGGCAACATCCCACCAGTACCTTACATGGCAACTCAAAATTCTGGAGGCCTTCCTTCTCTCTGCCCTTTTCCCCTGATTGTGGCAGTGTAATTTTAGAGGAAGTTTGGTCTCAGTATTATAGGATGTAAAGTTGGAAAAAGATTGCTATGGAGAGGACAAAACCATTGTCTACATTTGTGACACCTATGGATTTACATAACCATCTCTGAGTTTTCTTAACATTGTTTTATTGCATATTTCTATATTTTCTATATTTCTATACTTTGCAAACACAGAGAAGAAACCTAATTCATTTGTTTCCAATGGCTGGGCTTCGGAAGCCTGTCTGAGAACATGGGATACTTTTAAACTCTTTCATAAACCTTTTCTGTAACTCCTGTTTTGGGTTCTGGCCTACGCATTTTTTCGTTTAACATGGTTTCACTAGAGTATGAACTAAGGAGATTGCAGAGCTTGGAGACATTTGAATAATGGGGAACAGGTGAACTGAAAAATTGGATTTCTTCAAGCTTCATGGCCCAAGTGCTCAACCTAAGCCTAAGTAGCCATCTTTATCCCCTCAGCCACCCTCCCTTCCTTCTATCTGTTGCTACAGATGGTCAAACCACTTTGGACAGACACAGTTTTTATTCTGTTTCAAAACACAACAAATTGCAGGCTCTATATCTTTTGAAGAGTGAAAAGTAGGCATTTAGATCTCACAGGCAAAGAGCTTTGAAGACTATATGACTTCAGGATCAGCAACAAGACAGTTCAGCAAAATGGAAATGTCTGGCCTTTTATTTTAAACATAGAGTAATGTAGCTCACTGAAGCATCTATACTGGGAGGACAGATTTTGGAGCCTTTTTTTTTTTTTGCTTATATTTAGTGATTGACCAAAATTTTAAGTATGTTGACATATCTGTGATGAAAATAAACTCATGTTTAGTGCATTATTAACTAGCTTTTGGATTTAGGTGTCTAAGGAGAGAAGCTACTGATGGCAAAAGTATTTACTAGAATTTTCTGATACATGTAAATTTTCACAAATGAACTCAATAAAATCCAAGCTCTTCTATCCCTCCTAAAATCTACTGGGCTGTGAAAATAATTTCAGATTCCTGATCTGACCAATCCTGAAGAACCACACTTGCGGAAAGACTTTTTGTTGATTCTCATTCACTATGATTCAAATAACACTTTAGGTCCTATTTTCTCATAAACTTTTCCCCAACTTTTCAAAGTACACTAAGTTAAATCAAGTGTCCTTAATTTATTGTTATTGTCACCTTGTTAATTTAAACCAAATGTATCTGAGGAGAAAGTGGTATCTCAGGGAGGTGGTTGAGTCACCATCTCTGGATGTATTTAAAAGATGGGTAGATGAGATGCTCAGGGATATGGTTTAGTAGAGGACAGGTATGGTCAGACTCAATGATCTCAAAGGTTTTTTCTGACCTAGTCATTCTGTGATATATTCCAGAAAAGAGAAGAATGCTGCCTTCTACCTAAGGAGTATAACAAATCTGTACCAACTTCCTAGAAAACATCTCTATAGGAATCTGAGAGACATCAAGCAACTTTTCTAAATACATTTGTTTCTTGTCACAGCACAGCTGCATGAAAAAGCTAGCTTTACCTGGTTGTTTACAGTTACAGGATGCTGTACAGTTTTCTTTTCAATATGGGAAGCCCAGACAAAGGGCTTTCAGATTTGGAGCCTAAATTGTTTGGCCCTAAATTCTGTAAATTACTTGGTTGGGAGTAGATAAAATGTTCCCTTCCACTCATATACGCTCATATACATATACACTCATACTGATAGCAATAGACTCATTGAAAAGACAAATATGCCCTGTGCCAATTATGAAGACATAAATAAAATTCTTATAGAAAAAAATTATTTCAATCATTTACTGGTAAAACCCAAAAATACTTCCAAAACAAAGCACAGATGAAATAGAAAATTGCCCCCCAAAACAGTAAGAGCCTTATTAGCAATAAAAAATACTATAGGCTCTGAATAAATTTAGTCAACTGTTGAATCAAAATGCAAGTTCTAGTAGACAGGTCTAAGAGGCAGAATGAACACATGATTACTACAGTGTGGTTTTCAAACTGGGAGATCAAATCTTCAATTTGTGCTCTTGAATGAGAGGTAAATTATCTTACAAAATCGAGAGGGGATAAAATTCTAATCAGGAAACTTGCAAGAGTTGAGAAAGGCAGCTTTGCAATTTTTGCAAGAAGTTTACATGTACTTCGGACCTGGGCTATGATAAGGGGGGGTTGACCAGTTTTTCTTTTGGGAAGTAGATGAAATGTAAGAGAAAGAAAAATAATTCAAAAGTCTTGCAAGTTTCAACCTTCTATCTCATGTCTTGTCACATTAGCTTGTATTTTATGTGATATGACTTGATAAATGTTAGCATAATTCAGCAAAACATGATGTAAAAAGATGTGGCATGGTGGAAATTTGGAAAGAAAACCCACAAACCAAAACCAGAAGAATTACTCTGCCTGGGGGATAATGGACCACTTCCTTCTTCTTCCTTCTAAACCACTTAGTACATTGCTAACTTTCCAAATCACTTCAGAATTACAACATACTGATAGCATAATGATAATAAAAACCCTCAGCGGGACATCATCTTCAACACAAAAAGAACAAAGAATGGAAAAGAGAAGCACATAGCTCTGTATCAATTTCACAATGCAGCTCTGCACAAATACAATCACATACTTGAATGTTCCTAACATTACTGTTATGGATCAAAAGAAACATGTAACTGTAGCAAAGGAGCTCTGAGACAAATGCACTGGTCCCAAGAAAATGGCAGCGTGTTGTAACTGATTAGCTACAGGTGTTTGATAAGGTTGGGGGCTCAAAGCATGAAAACTTATAAAATAGCTTGGAGATAAGATCTCAATCAATGTCAGAGGGGTAAAAAAAAAGAATTCTGGTAGGAGTGATATATATATCTCACAGATAAACCACTTATTAGATGACATTTAGAAATGTAATTTTGCTTTTTGGTTTAGATCAGCTCAGTATTTTAGAAGATGTGATCTTAAAAACAGTAAGGAAAAGCAGATTCTTCTTCTCTTTAGTAGTAGTCCTTAGCCAAACAGCAAAATATCTTAGCTTTAGACAAAAACAACCAAAGCTGGGAATCTTTCCATTGATTTCAGTGGATGTTGGATTGGATCCACAGTAAATTGTCTTTTTATAGAATCCTTCACTATAACAAACTGAACAGGACTGAGGTTAATTAGATAAAAGTTGCTTTTGCGGTTTTGGTTGGTTTCATTGCTTGTATTTTTTAAACCAGACTTTATTCTATTTCTGTGACTTAAATATNATGTAAAATAGAACAGCTTTTCTCCTGTCTTTTGGCAATCAGAGTTTTTTCCACTCAAACAGCATTGTATTTATTCTGCAAGAAACTATTCACTCATGTGAAAAAAATTTTAGCTCTTCCAATTTTCATTTAATTTGCTTTGGTATCTTGGAGTGACTCAGAGATTCAATTTTTCCAAATACATTATTTTTAGCTTTACTGCTTGAGTTGTAAGTAACACAGGAAGCAAAGAACAATGGCAGAATAACAAGGTATATAAATAATGTTGTTTTGTTACCAAAATTAAGACCTGATAAAGTAAATTTGTCATGTAATGTTCCTTAGTGAATCAAGATACAGACATACTATAGAAATAAGTCATTAGTTATATTTTTGTGATGGTACTATGAAGCATTAGAGATGATTCTAGTCTGTTAAAGAAAACTTGTTAACTTGTTCTGTTTTTCCATTTTCCAACCTTCTCACTCATTGAGAAAAGGAAAATGAATGTAACACAGGTGGCACTGCAGTTACACTGCAATACTCTGCAGTTAGCAACTTGCTCTTAGCTCTGTTGAGATATTTCAGCACTGGAATAGAAAATTAAAACTACTTTTACTTTTAAAGTTATCTTGAGATACCTATCCACATCCAAGCAGTAAGCCTCCCAATACCATACTGTTGCCTTTCTGTTCATCCATGCATGGGATCTGACTCACATACCACGCGCTTCCTAGCCTATTCATTAAAAATTATCAACATTCAAAGAAAATTATGCCATCAAAAAGTCCCTGGTCCTGTTTTTCTGTTGGCAGTTTTTCCTTTGGGCTGGCTGAAAGCATCAAAGACCAGTAGGGGATGCAAATAGTCTGTAGCTAATTCATAAGACAGCATTAACAGAAATAAGACCCCCTTGGAGAGTGACTCAATACACCCATTTTATGCACATTTTTAGGATGAGAACTGTTGTTGTTTAAATATTAATCTTTCCTCCACCATATGTGCACACTCCCCCTCCCCTTCATAGCTAGCTGTACAAGTGCTTAAACAATTAAGATAGCTAAATTTAGGTGAGATGATTGCCTCCTTAAAGGTCATTGGAGAAATACCACGGAGGGCAACTGCGTGGTAGGACTGAATTGTGTTTTAATTTGATTGGAATGGACATTTGCAAAGTGTAAACTATAATATTGAGGTTACTGGTCTCATGAGTTGTATCTCTGTAGACTTTATGATATCCTTTTTCAAAACTCAATTGACAAGTATTCCTTTGAAAACTGCTTTTGAAGAAATATGTGGGTTTTTTCTTTTTCATAATTTTCAACTGCTTTTCTGAAGCTGTTAATTTCAGAACATTTTCTGTTTTCCCCAAAGGGAAAAAATGTATTATTATAGAAATATTATCTAGAGTCTAGAACAAGGCTCATACTATATTTTCTGAAGAGGCAGGAGCATGGGAAGTAAGAAAGCTGGATTTTTAAAGCTATATTGTTACTAAAGACCAATAAAAAACAGGGGGAAGGGGAAAGCATATCCACAAAGAAGGATTATTGGGAAAGAGGCAAAGAAAAGATTTTTTTCTAACTCTGCACATGTAGTAATGAAGTCCTAACAGCAGTGGGAACTGAAAATATGACTTGACCATGACATGAGAGGTCCAAACAAAGTAAATAACAAAAAAAACAAACGTGCAAACTGCAGTTACAACATAACACAATGAATACAAAAGAGAATAACAGATGTTTCAAGATTTATCTCACTTTGCCTGTTAGATGGATATATAACCTACTCAAATTTCTCTATGTCTACATGAGTCTATTACCTTCTTTCAACCTGCACCTTGTACTTTTGTTAGTCTGTATGACACCAACATGCCCTTATTTTCTTTCTTCCCTGAAATGTTTTTCTTCTGTGACTCCTGAAGTTCTCTTGGGGCTTCTGTTCTGTTCTCTCTAGAGTGTTGATGGTCTGTGAAGCAAAGGGTTTTTCTTGTCTTCCTACTGAAGAAGTGTGGCTTATATGAGACTATCAGATGCTTATTTCAAACAGCCTTCACTTTTGATGTGTTCATTTACTGTTTTTGACTTTTTGAGGGCCTACTTTTTCCTTTTACAGATTATTTCTTACAGTGTTATCTCTTCAAAACAAACCTTCCGGTTCTTTTTCAGGTTGCTTCTTTGAGGTATGTGGTCAAGGCAGAGAAAGGAATCATTCAGTTGGTCATTTGCAGCACTGTGCTATCCAGTGGCAAGCAGAAAAGCTTCAGATTTGCTCTTTTCAGCACAAGTTCTCTGATGCCTGGGGAGACCTGCAGCCAGGAAAGGAACTGTAGGAGGTCACATTTTGTACCTTACTACATTTCTCTCCAACAAACTAAACAGCAAGGACTTCAGAAACTATTTCTTAGTGTCCTGAATAAAATGTTGATGATATTAGCTCTTTCTATCTGTCTTTATCGGTCTTTTATTCCCAAAGCACACACAAAAAAGTTTCATGGTGTTTCTGCTAGCCAGGGAACTTTTTGTCAGTAGAATAAGACAGGTGGTATGAATGGGAAATCACATTTGAGGCTACAGTATTTCATTTCTGACATTTTACAAGGAAAAAAGTCCCTTTGGCTAAGTTTTTACAGCTTCATGTATGACATTTTGTCATTAAATTTGACTTGAGATTGGGTGCTATTTCTACCAGGAAAAAAAAAAGAAAGAAATATGTCAGGGAAGCATACATAGAAGCAGCTCTCTGTTCCATGGGATGTTTAAATGCTGTTCTTGTCAATGCTGAAGACTGAAACCCACAGAATCCCAACAGACTATAGAGATTCCCATAATTTTTTAAAATACATGTTGCACCATACATTATTGGAAGATTTTTTTTTTCCTAACTCTACATTTTACATATAAAACACTCAATGAATGAAGTTCAACAGAAGAAAAAAAAAACAACTATAAAATATAAATATATCTGTACTTCAAATGAAATGTATTTTCTAGTGTAAGAACAACAAATTTGATTAAAAAGGCCAGTAAATGTATTTAGGTGAACTAGGACTAAATAATCGAGGTACAAAGGAAAAGTGTGACCACTCAAAGGATCTCTAAAGAGGAACTAGACCAGACTTCGCATCTCTCCGTGGATCACAAGAGCCAAAGAAACAGAAAAATTCTGTGCTTATTGCATTGATCCAGAAGCCTTGCTGGTTAAAATAACTTATCCTAATAATAACTTCAATACAACAGAAAGCTGCCAAAGTGCCTTTAAAATATTTACCATATTCAGTTGGCAGTCAACCAACACCCCCAGGTCCTTCTCCACCTGACAGCTGTCTAGCCAGTCTTCTGCAAGTCTGTATCGCTGCATGAGGTTGTTATGTCCCAGGTTCTGGTGCACTTGGTGTTGTTAAACCTCATCCCATTCGTCTCAGCCCATCAGTCCAGTCTGTTCAGATCCCTCTGAAGAGCCTCCCTACCCTCAAGCAGATTGACACTACCTCCCAGGTTAGTGTCATCTGCAAATTTACTGAGGGAACATTCAACCCCTTCATCCAGGTCATTGATAAAGATATTGAACAAAACTGGACCCAAACTGAGCCCTGGGGGACACCACTCATGACCGGCCTCCAGCTGGATTTTGTTCCATTTACCACCACCCTTTGGGCCCAGCCATCCAGCCAGTTTTTAACCCAGCAGAGGGTCCACCTGTCCAGGCCAGTGGCAGCCAGTTTCTTAATCAGCATGCTGTGAGAAACAGTGTCAAAGGCTTTACTAAAGTTCAAGTAGACTACATCCACAGCCTTACCCTCATCCATTAAGCAGGTCACCTTGTCATAGAAGACAATCAGGTTAGTTTGACAGGATCTACCTTTTGTAAACCCATATTGACTAGGCCTGATCCTCTGGCCATCACACATGAGCTGCATGATAGCGCCCAAAATGACCCTCTCCAGGAAAACCAAAGGCAAACCTCAGGGGTTGGGATAAGGATATGTTACTGGGACAGAAGAGAGAGAAATAACAAAAGGACTTTTGTAGTAAATATATGAAACTGGTGATGCACAATGCAGCTTCTCACTGAACTGCACAACTCAGGCCATACAGCTCAGAGCCATTCCGAAACCAGACCATCCCCAAAAACTGAGTGTTCTTAAGCCAGGTGCTCCTCCTCCCCACCAGCCCACTTTATGCTGAGCATGATGTAATTCGCATGGAATACCCTCTTTGGCCAGTTTGGGTCACGTGTTCTGGCTGTGTCCCCTCACAGCTTCCCGGGCACTGTCCCACCTTCTATATGAACAACTGAAAAGCCCGTGACTGCTTGTCAGCAACTAAAACATTAGTGTGTTATCAGCACTTCTCTCATCCTGACTCCCAAACATGGCATTCCACCAACTGCTAGAAAGAAAATCAATTCTATCCTAGCCAAAACCAGAATAAGGAGATTCATATTCAATTCCCTCATTTTCCTGGAGATGTGAATCTCTGTGGAAAGAAACCCAAAACTACTTAGCTTTTTAAGCTGTCAGGCTAGATAGCTCAGATTGAACTTTTAATCAACCAACACCCTCAAATCCTCCTCGGGGCTGCTCTAAATCCACTCTCTGGACAACTTCTACTTGTGCTTCAGATTGTCCCTACAGGCCTTTGCCCTTGACATTGCTGAACTTCATGCAGTTTTCATGGTTCGATCTCTCAAGCTTGTCAAGGTCCTCTGAACAGCCTCCCTTCTCTCCAGCATGTTGACTGCACCACATAGCTTGGTGTCATTGGCAAATTTGTTGTGGGTGCACTCATTTCCACTCTCTATGTCACCGAGAAAGATGTTAAACAGTGCCAGTCCCAATATGGACCCCTGAGGAATGCCACTCTTCACTAGTCTCCACTTGAACATTGAGCCGCTGACTACAACTCCTTGAGAGTGACCATCCAGCCAATTCCTTATCCATCGAGTGGTCCATATGTTAAATCCATGTCTCTCCACTTTAGAGACAAGGATGTCATGCGGGACAGTGTCATATGGGACAATCATAGAATGGTTTGGGGACCTCAAAGATCATCTAGTTCCAACCCCACTGCAATGGCCAGGGAAACCTCCACTAGACCAGGTTGCCCAAAACCTCATCCAACCTGGCCTTAAACATTTCCAAGGATGAAGCTAATGAGATGTTATAATCTGTATTATATATGCATTAAATGTTGCAGTTTGAATTTAAGGTCTGAAAGGCTTAAGCTGAGGAAGACTACATGCTTATCTATGGACATCAAGCCTGTTCAACCTCTGAACATTGCTGTAATAAGTTTATTTCATCGCTTTCCCTTTTATTTTCAATAATGTATGTGTGTGTGTATATATATATTATTCAGGGACACTTAGTAGCCAAGGTAAGTCCTTGGAGTAGAGGCATGGGAGAAGGTATCAGACAGAAACAGTACCAAAGCACAGATGGCTGTGTCACTTTGCCTTCAGCTTTAAACCTAATAGGCCACCTGAGGCAAGATGACCCACACCCTGTCATATAGCATGACTTAATTGCAAGAACTGTTATTACAAAGAAGCATGGATTCTTAGCATGAGCCAATGATTATACTGAGAATAACAATTTCCATGGGTATGGCTAGTGTTATTGAACTGAGGAATCCAGTGTAGCTATTTGCTAAGTCAGAAAGAAAGGATTGCCTTTTGTTTGGTGATGTCTTTTATAAAGGGAGTTTATGATAATAAAACGCATGGTGAGTATATATAAATTGAATCCCTCACCAAGACTCAGGTGTCAGCCACTGTAAATTTAGATTTACGTTCCTTTTAACTCACTGTGAGGATAAGCAATTCATTTCACCAGATTCAGAAATCTTTTGGCAGCAGTACGTATATACCTTACATTTTAATTTTCTTTTCAACATGCAACTGAGAATAAAACAATGTTATGAGCAAAAGAAATAAATGCAGAATTATTTTCATCTTTAGAATAAATAATTTTGATTACTGAAGTGTGAACAGCATGTATTATTTTTGTCAATCTCTAAGCAATCAACAAGTACATTTTTAAATGTTATTGGAAATATACATGATAAATCCCTTATTCGGTAGACATGGACCTTCTTTCTTTAGAGTTTGATTTTGAATGTGACATTTGGAAATAAGAACTAGTAGTCATTGAATAATGTGTTTAATTTAAACAATTCCTAATGTGAAATTGATTTTTTCACAGAAAATTCAACCAAGCTACCAACGGTATACTCTAGACATAACTCTTAGCAAATATAACAAGATAAAACTTTTTGTTGGCATCTGTTATCAGACATTTGCATTTGTTTGTTGGGTTGGGATTTTTTTACTAAAATGGTGCCTATGAAGACTGTTACATTCTCTTTTATACTGTGAAATGAGGAGTGCTATCTTCTTGTACCCAAGCTATGTAACTGACCATTTATCCATACTCACATATCACTAATAAAATTTTATAAATGAACTGTTACTGGAATAGCTTTCTTCATTTAAAGCTGCAGAGGTGTCCACTGCTGCATATGCTGCTGCTCTTTGGAGAATACTTCAATATCTGTGAATAACTAAAGATGCAATTCTTGTACACATTTCCACTTAAGCTCTGATTGTATTTACTTAGCTTAAACTGAAATGTGAATGTGCCCTTCCTAACTTAAAAAAATTCTGATATGAGCCCTGTATTTTTCAAAAAATGGTTCTGATACTTCACTGGATAGTCACCGCTTGGGACATTTGCCAACTTTTTTTCAGCAAAACTCTCTGAAGCTTCAGAAGATGTTATAAAAAGAGAGTAATGATTTGATAATACATTATCAGATCAATAAGAATCCCAGTATATCCAAATTGTCTTTTACTTCACCTAAAGAACAGCTTGAATCAATATCTGAACATGTCTAGGCTTTGTCTAAAATATATTCAGATTCTGATTTTCCTTTGAAATAAACTGCAGGATAATTTTCAGAAGATGTTCACTAAATATACGATTGGAGAAGATAATACCCAAAGCTGAAATATAATTTCTCTTTGATTCAGTACCCTGAAACCTGAGTTTAAATCCTTATGGATACGAGTTGGTTCCATTTTACAAGATTCCCTAAATGCAAATATGAAACCATACTGATTTTCACAACTAAGATTTCTGTTGTATCCATCCGGGGAGCAATGTCAGTCTAATAATATTTTTTTGACATTTTTCACATTAGAAACATGAGAATCATATACTTCTGGGGGAGTATTTCTGGAATAACAGATAAGGATTGCTGTAGAAAAAACCCTGCAGTGCAGACCTCCCCACCTTTGTCCTCCTTACATATTCCTTCATCTGCTTCAATGGACAAAGGTACATTAACCCTGTTACCACTCTTATAGGATTCACAGAGATGCAGAGAGCAATAAAACATATAAATAAAGCTATGCCGGAGGCTGTCAGAAGTTTGCTTATAATATGAGAAGGTCTTTATATTATGGAGTGTCCTTACAAACCAAAATGTTAAAATGTTGGCTCCACTGAAGTCACCAAAATGCCTTTTGACTGGTGACTCATGTCCTGTCCAGTAAATCAGATCTGCTGGTGCAAAAGGCACCACAAAAAAGACATTTTTATTACATCTGGCTTGCCCA
>VZTU01008108.1:6433-50114 GCA_013400835.1 Zapornia atra
GGGGGTGTCCTTAGCAACCTGCCATTTCACACTCCCACTGGTGGGGCTTGGGTAGTGGGGCCAGCTTCTCCCACCGAGGCGCCAACAGGCAATGCTACCCCGAGCATGAGCCTTGGCAGGCGAAGCAGCACGCTGCAGCCATGCCGCTAGCTGCGTGGTGCCCAGCGCCAGGATCAGGTGCTGGCGGGATTGCAGGGCTTTTTTTTGGGCAGCTTGGTTGTGAAACAGCTGCCTGGGTGTCTCGGTGCCTCATGCCTCAAGCAAGAAGGCTGCTGGGTGCATGGCTACTATTAGGTTTGTGTTCGGTTTTGAAGATTTTTTAAATAGCTTTTGCTGCCCGTGGCCCAGCGGCTGCTGCCGCAGTGCCAGGATGCCGGGTTATCCAGCACACATCTGGTGAAGCAGCCGGCAGCTGCCTCCACCCATACATCTGTGCTCCCAAGGCTTGTGCTGCTTTCCTGCCTGCAAGTCACAGGCCAGGACCTGGCGGGGGAAAAGAAAGAGGGGCAGAGAGGGGGATGCTGCCCAGCTTGGGCTACCATCGGGATGTTATGCATTATGCTTTACAGACCTGAAATAATTCAGTCTGCTATTATCAGAGTTTTTGGTCCAAGTAGAGTCCCGCTTGGAAAGCTTTGCTTTAAAGCCTCCACGAGTGGAGGTGAAGATGTGAATATCCTGAGCAGTCCCTGGTCATGCAGTAGTGGGGAGAGCTTGGGCAGGGTTGGTGCTGGTGACGGCCCATTCAGATGCAGGGCATTCTTTGGGGATGCAGGGTGCTAGGGCCAAGCATGAATTCAATTATTTAAAAATTATAAGTTAAGTTTCAGGAGACGTACCCATTAACACAACTTATTACAGTTATTTTGTAGACAGCCTTTCTAGCAGGGCACAAAGAAAACAGATGACTGTGGCTGAATAAGGAGCCATCGCACACAGCCATTTGTGGTTTTCCCTCTGCTGACCTCTGCGTTAGCCACTCACTGCTAATTCACGCGCTTTGAGTAGCAATTAATGCACATTAAAAAAAAAAAACCAACCAAAAAACCTCACATCGTTTCAAAACCTGTTTTGAATTTCTCCATTAAAAAAACAAAAACCAAAAATCCAAACAAAAAAACCCTGCCAGTGGAACTCCCAGCTGAGGAACCTGCTGTATGGGCGAGCGCGTCTTTCATGTTGTGCAGGTGAGCACAAAAAGCTGTGGGGAATGGTCAGAGGGCTGAAGCGTAAAGGAAAGCATATGCCCGTTTCCAGTTAAATCCCTATTCAACACTTTTTTTTCTTTTTCTTTTCTTTTTTTTTTTTTCTTCTCCAGGACAGACAGGACTTTTCCCAGAAAGCATAGGAGGATTTTATTTTTTTTATTTTCTTAATGAAAAACTGTGATTTTAGGAAACGGCATTCTGGATCCTATGTACATTTCTAGTATCACTTCCTGTATATTTTTAAGCTGAAATCCTCTTAGCATGCAAAGTAAATAGATTATGATATACCGAAGGATTAAGAATCACTGTCTGGTGTCAGATTAATCCCTCATATAGACCATCACTTGTACTGACAGAAATATGGCTGCAATTCAGCAAAATAGCTGTACGGAGAAGCAACGCACCGCAGCATCTTGTGCAGAACAAGCGCGCAATCGCTGAGGTCCGTCGTTGCGCCGTGTGTGTTTCAGAAATTAAATTTAAATCTATAGGACATTAAAGGCACACTCCCCTCCAAGTGCCGTGCGAAGCACAGCCATTACAGGCATGACTCTGCGCGGGGAGGCGATGCAGCATCCTGCTCTGTTTCAAAGCTCTTTTTTATTAATTTTTCCCTGTTGAGTGTACATAAAAACCCCACCACCCCTACATGTTGCTGGCGGTTCACTCTCTTCAAACTGCAAAGCAAAAAAAAAAAGTCTGCTTCAAATATAGTCATGGAAAGGCAGCGATTCAGATAAAGTGCGGGAATTGACTGGGAGTTTTTCGGATGCGCTGAAAATCACCCGTCGCGCAGCAGAAATTCAGCCAGATTCTGGGACTGGCTGACAGTGAGCACTAATGTTTCATTTGGGTAAATGCAGAATTTTTGTTAGTGGACTACTTCTGATGGATTGCAGTTTTCTTGTTTTGTTGTGTTGGTTGTTTCAGGTTTTTTTTTACACTACACACTGTCTTTTATTTTCAGGCCATTCGTCATACATATTCCTTCATCGTACAAAACCAATTTCAAGTAGTTCACCAGCTTTGGGTTGCAACCACCCAAAAAGATCGACCGTAACACACATAAGTACCTACAGTAGAGCACAAAAACCAGCATCCATACACACTGCAGCCGATCAAACAGTTGGAAGAAAGACCTGCAACGATGCTAGGCCCTCTCTTCACCAAAAAAAACTTAGAGGGCTGAAACAGGTCCCTTTACCCTCTCAGTGCATTTTCTCTTTGTGGTTAGAGGCGGCAGATTAAAATCTGGACTCCAATGGAATGATGTTTAAGAGGCTCCGCGTCTTTTTTTCAAGGCAAAATAATGGTTATTCAACTAAGATGATATATCTAGATATGAAAATTGAGAGCATTCTTCGAAAAATGCTGCCGACTGTGAAAGGCTGCTCTTTCACAGAGGTATCCTGAGTGAAGATTTTATCTGCTGGTATCTCAATAGGACGGTTTTCAGAGCCTTAAGTGGAAATTCAAATCTGCTTCCAAGAGAAGATTGTTAAAATATATAATACACAGAGAATTACAGACTTTCCCCTGAGAAGTTTATGGATTCGTCCAATAACTACCCCCCTCCTCCAAATTTTTCAGCAATGTCCAATGGGGATCCGCATTGTGTCTTTGAATGAGACGGTGAAAAATGTCACCAAATTGCCCCCCGTAAGCCAGCACGGGGCAGTTTGTGCACGGGCATGTTTGTGCTAATCCAGAAATAATTTGGAGGGTTTCGGGCGGCACTTTTCTTCACTGAAGCACTTTCCATGAACCTCCCCACCTCAGTGAGCTTTCCCCTTCTTTGCTCTGGCGGCGAAGGGGGTCCCACGCTCAGTCACACCAGCCCGAAGTGAACGACTTTGAGGGACCCGCTGTCTCCGGTCTCCTGTGGCAAGGGGGAAAGACAGGCAGGATCAGCAGGGACGCCGGACGAGGAATGGAAACTCTGCACAGTTATGGAAATACCATCCCAACCCAGGGGAGGGAAAAAAAAAGACAGTTGCAGACTCTGTCCCAGTTTGGGCTGGGAATGGAGGATGCAGCCCCAAAGTGGTGGAGACCGCCTCGCTGTGCAAGGTAAAGCATTTCTCCCTTTCTAAGCCTTTTTGAACCCTGCTTTCCCTGCTGCTCTTGGGGAGAACCAGGGGCTGCAGCTCCCTGCGGGCATGGGATTGGGATGCAACGGGTGGAGAGGTGAGGCCCCACCTGTCTTTGGGCCCCCGTTCCCCACCCTCCCCCCCCGCCATCCCTGGAAGCTGGCTGGCAAAAGTCTGTAGATTTTTATTACCTTTTAATTAGAACATACTGTGAACATGGGAAAGGCTGTGTTAACACCAGTCAGTAGCAAGCCGGGTTTCCAAAGGTACACAAGGATGGCATTTTGCATTCCCCATGCAATGCAGATCCGTGATTTAAGCACAGTCCCCTTTCTGCACTCAGTGCCTGCGCAGGGTGGAAACCCCAAGCACACCGGTTTTGCAAAGGCTTTGACGATGGAGCTGCATGTCTGCCACAAATAGAGGTTATTTCATAACACAGGCTAACGTGCCTGTAAAACTCATGGAATACTCTGCCTTGGAAAGTGCTGCGGTCTAGTGAGTCATTGCTTGCTTTTGAATTACAGATGAGTAGCCAGTGCTTCACCATGCAAAGAAAAAAACCCTAGGTGTGGAGCTGGAAACAAAAGGAAACGTGTGCTTGTCTCGTCTGGGAGGGAAGACACGCTGGCTGGTATGTGTGTGGGGGGGGCGGCTCTGCCTGGGGAGGTGGCTGCCAGGGCCATGTCCGTCTACGCGAGCACTGGCCAGGGTGGCCGGGACTCAGGTGAGTGATTCCCTGCTCCCTGACTTCAGGAATGAGGGGGAAAAAAAAAATAATTCTCTCAAGACTTGCAGCTTCATAAGGAACCTTTACCAGAGCAGCAGCTCCATCTCATGGCATGTGCATTTCACCACAGAGATAGAGATCACCCTCGGAAACTGCATTCCTGCGTACAACCTCCCTACCTCAGCGTGGAGGGAGCAGCAACAGTGCCACAGCTCCAAACAAGCACTGTATGGACACCAAGTTTTGTTTCCAGCCCAGCACTTCCCTTGCAGGGAGATGATGGGAGGTGGCCCTGCCACAATATGATGCTCTGTTAACTCCAGGAAGATGCCAAGAAAGTGTCCCTGGTGTCCCATCTGGAGAGGTGTCTGTATCCCAGTGGGGTGATTCCAGCATTGAAGCCCAAAGCCCGGCTTCACCACAGAGACTGCTGTTTAGGAGGATATGAGTTGCCTTTGCAGACCTCGTGGGGTGGCTCTGTTTGTGCCTTGAGTTTGGGGTGGCTGCAAGCTTTCTGTGGGATTTCTTTGGTCCCTAAAAGGCATTTGTTGGGGGCTCAAAAAAAAAAAAAAAGATTATTTTTGCATCGGGTAGCTGCAGCAATAAAGCCTTGAGGAGCATCAGCTGCTGAAGGTAAGAGGTGGCTCTTTATTTCCTCTAGAGCTAGGTCAGTGCCTGACATAGAGGGGTTTCTGCTGGTATTTGCTCTGGGGGCCCAAGGATAGCTGGGAAGGTGAATGCAGGATGGAGGAAAAAACCAAAACACAACTGCATTATGTTTACCATTCAAGTTCAAGGTTGTTTGGGGAGGTCCCTGTTGTTCAAGGCTCAGGGTCCCGAGTGCATCAAATAGGTATCTGACCTGGGTTTAATGATTCATGCCTCTGTCTGGGGAGATGTTAACAGGAACCCAGCGCTGCAGATGTACCTAGCTGCATTTGGTTTTAAAATACTTTTTACAACAAACAAACAAACAAACAAACCTATTTGCAAACGTCTCTGGTCACACTAAAAACAGACTGCAGTGTCGCGTGGGAAGTCTGTGATGTGGCATCAAGCTTGTAGAGGTGTTTAACGTTAATCAAAGGCTGAAGAGTGATAATGACTGGAACCCTCTTCTGACATCTGCATCTTTTCTGATGTACCACCCCAGCAATAAAAGAAGCTGTAATAATTTGATGAGTTGATTTTCACAGCACAGGAAGAGGGCTGTCCAGGAACAGGGGAAGCCAGCATTGCAGCACTGCTGCCTATGGTAATGCGCAGCTAGTCATCCAGAGCAGGAAAACATGAATATCCTGACAGGAGAGCATCCACTTGTGCCCTGGAGAGTTCAGATCGTGGGGCTTTGCATGGTAATGATGTGGTCCCGCTCCAGCAGGCGAAGGGAGGAGCGGTACGGGAAGGCACACCCTGTAATTGAAAAGCCACTAAGCCATCTGGGACCTGCAGGGATAGCAGGATAGAGGCAGTGGTTTGCTTGGTCTCCCCAGGTCTCAGGTAGAACGGAGGATCCCTTTAGTCTCCTGGAGCAGGAAATATGGAGTAACCTCTTCTCCGCACTGCCGTGTCACTTCCAGGAGGCTATGCTTTTTCTCCTGGAGATTATTCTCAAGGGCATGGTGAAGGTGAGAAGGGACAAGGGTGGGAGAGAGAAGAATAAATGAAGAAGCCATGAGGCATGATTTTAAATGCCTGTTTTTTCAGGCAGAAACTGCCCAATCCCAGGCTGCAGGAATGGCTACATGGAAGGACATGCCTGTTGTCAGGATCTATAGGTACTGTTCCCTTTCACTGGAAATGCCTTGTTTCCCTTGGCTAGCATCATACAAATCCTGTCTAGCTGATAGGCATTTATCTGGGTGACAATATATTATAACAACCATTTGGTGGCCACAGGGCACCGTTGGCTTCAGTGTCTCAAGCTACTGTAAATGAGATCAGTCTCCAGCCCAGAAATGACAGAGCAGTTGATATTCACATTCTCCAAAGAGTCAAATTTGTACCGAGGTTGGTCACCAGGGTGTTTGGAGGCTTGGCTTTGCTTATCTCAGGCTGGCTGCTGCTAAACTGAGACTCTTTGAACCAACCTACATAGTTTCCTCAAGATTATCAAATCCCAGAATAATGCAGGCCAGGAGGGACCTTCGGAGATTACCTTGCAAGAGTAGGCTGGGTCTCAAGCAGCATGGCCCTCGAGGCTACCCAATCCCATCTCTAGCCTTTTCTGGAAGGCAGGGCTGGACATGAACCCACCAAGTACTGCAGATGGGATGCTCACTTCTTAGTTGTGTAAAGAGCTGTACCCAACAGAGCTGTGCACAGGGCAAGAAAAACTGCAGCGTATCGTGGCTCTTCCAACAACTACCTATGCCATCCCTACCTTCGTACCCAGCAATGGGATCCTCTGGTCCCAAACCAGCTTGGCAAAGCCACCTGCTCTGCATTTGTCCTACCTGGGAGCTGAGATCACCATGGCAGTTGTCACCCATCATCACCAAAGTGCTGCAGCAGGGACACACATGCCCTGTGCTAGCACAAAGCCATCAGCACTGCTGCGGGGACACAGGCAGCCCCCATGGTAGCACGGTCTTGCCTCTGGGCTGCCTCTTGCGTGCTGTAGGACCTTCCTCTAGAAAACAAGTCTTGTTCAACTGCTTGAGCAGTTTGGCTGTGTGACAGCCAACTGCCCTGGCAGGTGACTGGGAACATTTTGTTGCACGATCTTTACAGTTTCAGGGAGGAGAAGCTTCCTCATAGCTGAGAGCAGCAGCAAGCGAAGATGACGTGCGTTACGATCCACCTACAATGACAGGGTCTGTGTAGTTCTGTCCACAGCTGAGGCCTTTTTGGCCATTTGTACTGGGCATAGCTTCTGGAACCAGCCTTTTGCCAATGAACCGGTGAAGCAGGACAAAGAAAGTCCTCCGTCTCGCAGCTGCAGAGATCCTCCTGCAGAATTGACTGTGCAAGAAGGGCTGGGTTTGGGTGTGCTCCCCTTGTGTGGCACCGAGCCCAGTATTGTGAGGGCTCCCTCTGAAGCAACGTGCAGGAAGTGGTGGTGGAGGGACGCCAGACTGGGGGAGCAGGAGGGTGAAAGGACCTCAGGGACCGGCTATCCGTCAAGTGCTAGCAGTGATGCAGTGGGGCTGGTGGTGGTGTCTGGGTATAGAGCTGATGCTGATGGTGGGTTTGGGCTGGATTTGGTCAAACAAAAGCCAGAGGTCAATCCAGTTAGAAAGGAGCTGCTCTGATTTGGTGGGTGCTGGTTCCTGCATTGGGAACCAATTGCTGCAAGACTTCTAAATTTCCACACGGCATTAAAAGTCCAGACAGAATGGTGTTGGAAACGTACCCTCAGAAGTGCAAAGTTAGTGTTGCGTGGATAGCTCTTCTACTCCAAAAAAAGCTGGGGTGCACAACAGCCCCTCTCTTACCCAGCAAGTTGTTTCACGCTGCAGCCCTAGCGCTTGTCATGTTTCCCTTCCCTTGGTCCTGTGAGAAGCAGAGCAGCTCAGCAGGATGAGGTTGCTCCATCTCCCTCAGCAAAGTGTGGTGGAATCAGGCCATCTTCACAGAGGTCACACTTTGACCCCGCAGAGGTGACCTCTCAGTTGTAGTAACTTTTTGGAACCAAAGGATGCTTTAACAATGACGTGATGGCAAAGTTTTGTTCTTCATATCACTCCCATTATATAGAGTTTGTGCTTGTGGATTTTATTGTGATAGTTCAGAGCTTTCAAATTAAGTTCCCAGTTTATTAATTCCATCACTTATCTGGGGGCAAGGAGCATCTTACATGGACCTAAGGGAAGGAGCAGTGAACTGCTGGATAACCCACCTGCAAACCCAGGAATCCCACCAGTGTCTCCAGGCTGTCACCGCTACTGTATTTCACTTTACTCTGTAACCTGAGGCCACCGAAACCATCAGAAGGTCACTGTGGACATCCTCTGAGTACAGCAATTTCCCACCAGCGTGACCCCAGCACAGCGGGCTCCGTCACCAGCTCCCCAGCCTTTCCCCATCCTCCACCCAGTGAAAATGCGCAGGGGCCCACGGGAGGCTGCAGAGGTGGGGCCGGCGTGAGTTGTTCTCCAGCACTTCGGGACTGGTAGAACAGCTCTTAGAGCACGATTTTACTTGGCACGGGCTGGTTTTGTAATGAAAGAAATAAATAAGTGCCATCCTGTTCTGCTGGGAGGTTGAAGGGTTTCCTTTTTTTTAAAAAAAATGATCTGCTTGTACTGAGGCCAAACTATTCAAAAATAAAAATTTCAACCAGAACTGTATCTGGGAGAAGGCTCAAATACAAACACTCCTGTGCCTTCATCCATGCTGGCATGGATTTATTTTGTTTTGGTTTATTTTTGTTTTGTTTTGTTTTATGTTATTTTGTTTTGTTTTGTGCCACTTTATGTTACTCCTTTGAAGCAGAACTGAAGGAGTGTGTTGGTGCCACATGCTGCTGACTCATCAGCTCTGGAGACAGGATCGCCTTACGTATGTGCGCTACACACACCCCCACTGACACCCAACCACCTGGGGCACCAAGGCAGGCTGGGAGGCAATGTTCCCATGGGACATAGAGGGTGGCTGAAGGATTTGGGGGACTGGGTTGGGTCTCCCTGTCCGTGTGGAGGTCTCCTCCTCTCCTGCCCCAGTGAGCTTCTCCTAGGCTGGAAGTGCGCGAGCGCCCAAGCCATCACGGAAGAAGGAAGACATAGGACTGGAGGCTGGAGGGGGAGTGGGGGAGGGCCGGTCCACCTTTTTTGGCAGCACCTTGCAGTTAAATCAGCTTAAAGCGATCATGAAACCATAGGGTAGTATTTCACTCCTCTTTACTGTGGGTCTTGTTCTTGAAAGTGCCAATACGAGCGCTGGCTAGCTTGTGTAAGATGAATGTGGATGGAAGACAATAAGTCCTTTCTTAGGACCCATCCAAAAGACACTGGATAATAATAATTTTCGACTTTTATGTGCTGTGCTGAATTCAAAGCAGCAAACGAAGCCCTGCTCTAGCAGTGTGGTATAGGAGCATTTCTACGAATTTCAGTGAGAGCCCTGCAGGCAGACAGCTTGCAGGGACAGGCTTGGGGAGTTTCAGGAAGCTGCAAAATAGAGTAAATAATAATAATCAGAAATAAAAAAATAAATCAGAAATGTGTTACCTGCTCTGTAGGAACTGCTCTCAAATTTCCTTCAAAAAAAAAAAAAAGAGAAGAAAAGAAAAAAAAAATCACCATGTTATTTACATTCCGTTGAACTCACTGAAAAACCCAAACAAACAAGGGCATGGTATTAGGTAACTCTTTCTTTTTTTTGATAGGACACAGCTATTTTATATCCTGTTATTCAATGGATGAATTAAAATATTTAATATATTGTGTGTGCAAGTCCATACATGTAGGATACGTATATTCCTTCAAATGATACACCAAGTTAAAGCAACCGTGATTTTTGTGGGTAGGTCAGTGTGGAGACATGAGACCAGCAATAGATCGGGGTTCCCACATCGTCCCGACGGGGTGGGAGGCTGTTGCAGGAGTGGGATGCAGGCGCGTGGGTGCAGCACACCTCTCTGCCTGTATTGGGGCAGCTGTGGGGTGGTGGAGCTCGGCCTGGGCTGCCTGCCCGAGCGCTCGTCTTGCGTCTCGGGAGGGTTTTGCTGTCAGGTTGCTGCTGTAAGGATGAGGCTTCGTGTTACAGCTTGAGCTGAATTAACAGCTGCCAACATCAAAAAGAAGTCCTGCTGCAGGCAATGTGCTTCTGCCCCTCGCTTGGTGAGGTCTGTGGTGTCCTCTGAACCCCAGGCAATGCAGTTTGGTTCAGGGGACGGACAGAAGCCCACGAGAAAGAAAACAAAATAAGTGTTGTTTTGCTTGGGCTAACATGCCGGTGGCCCCTGGTGTGATCCCGTGAATGTGGGCGGAAGCAGGCAGTGAGGGGGGAAGCAGGACCTTCCCAGTTCAACGGTGGCAAGCTGCTAGTTCGTCTTCACAGCACTGTGGGCGCACACCGATAGCTGGCTTGTTTGAAACAACCTGTTTCAGTCGTGGCTATAGGAACCGCAGTTACACCTTGACTTCCCGTGTCAGTGCGCCTGAGTGCACGTAGGCTCAGTTCCTACGTACCTGTCAGTATAGTGATGGGACACCCGGATAAGGCAAAAGATAACAATCCTTGTCTCACCCCTTGTGCAAATACTCATACATACCCCTGCCTGGCTGACTTCACTGGACAGCTCTTTAACCATGACTTTATCGTCCCAGGCTACTCCTGTGTTATAGCACTGCACTGCTTTGAACATGCTGTGATGGAGATACCAAACGCTGCCGCAGCCACGTCTGTGTAGCCCAGACTCCCCACCAGAAGCAGCATTTCATGCTGCTTCACAGGCCACATAATTGGTGAAGCTGTGCTGCTGGAGGACCTGGCACACCAAACATGAGAGCAACAGCAGCTAAAACTAAAGAACACTTTGCCCATCTCTGTTGAATTGTGAACAGCACTGCAAGCTAAGGAGATTCATGCAATCAGACAATTTATTCTACCTCATGAGAGCCGGTAGCCGAATTCTCATGCTTCTCCCTGCTAAGTATACATAAAGTGAGCTCATGCTGCAACGACCACCTTATTTCTCTTCCTAGATGCAGGTTCTCTTCCGAGATATCAATCACCATTATTTCTAGCTTCATCGCCTCCTCCATATTTGAAAGGAACTCCTTCGCTTACCTTCCTGGCTGCTGGAGAAGGGTCTCTCCACTGGGGAGGTGGTGCGGCTGTCTGCTCCAGGCTTACGCTGGGTGTCCTCTGCCTGTCTGTGGCTGGTGGGTCTTTGAAAACAAAACAGAAGTGGTGGGAGGGGTGGGAGCAAGGGCTGAAGAGTTGGGGAAGCGACACTGCATAGCAGAGCAAAGCTGTTTCGTTTGTTTTATATCTTTTCAAGTACAGAGCAGCCCGTGTAATTCCCTGGCTACAAACTGTAGCTCTTTTTTATCAGATGCCAGTATGTTTGTTGACTGAGTGTCACCAGGATCACTCATTTGGCTGTGCAGTTGCTCCAGCACTCTCCTGTCATTCAAAGATGTGGTGTAAAGCTAGTGTTTTCTGGAGTAATTAAAGTTTTGTTAAGCAGGACGGGCTGGCACTGTGCTTTTGTTAGGCAGCACGCGTAGCAGGTGCCTGGCACCATGGCAGCCCTGCACAGAGGTGGTCAGGCAGATGTTCAGAGGGGAGGATGTCAGACCCAAAAGGCAGCACTGATTTTCTGCAATTTTTGCAGCTGAATCCTGTCCCAACACCACTTCCATCACTGAAATCCCAGTTGAGAAGGAGCTGCAGGAAGGAAAATGTGTTATGGAAAATGCAGATGGGGTTTGGTTTTTTTTTTTTTTTTGGTTTTGATAGTCTCGGTTTCTTCACTCATCATTAATCTCTGCTTATGTAGGCGTGTGGAAAAGCAATCCATTCCCAAGGCAGTGGAACTGGAAATCTGGAGGTTATCTTGTGCTATCTTAGCTTGCCGACTCGCTGCGCATCCTCCCCCCCCATCCACAAATCGCCAAGTGTCCAGTGAAGTCCAAGGGAGCGTTGCCTTCGGCAAGAATGAGTCAAACAGAGAAAATAAACTAAACTTCTCGAGCCAGGCCAACCGAGAACCCTTTCGGGAGATTCTCCTCACTTGGGTGGCTTCTCCTCCTCCACGGATCCATGTTTGACTCAAGTAGTGTTGTACATGAGAATGGCTTTCAGACACGACAGCAGTGTCATTGGGAGAATGAAAATGTGAACGCTTCTGTGCAGCACCCCATTTGTTAACTACCACAGTGTGAAGTCTCACTTGGCTCTGATAATAAAAATAATACCTTCCAGGCATAAAAAGACCTTTATTACTGATGATAACATAAATAATTGAAGAAAATGCTCGGATTTTCCCTCTGCCTTTGTCTTGACGCTACCAGTCGGACGACAACTATGCAAGCAGCTGGGCATCTGTAAAGCAACTAAAAGCAATTCTCTTCATCAGCTTTCCTAAGACATTTTTAAGCTGCAGTAATGCAACTCTCCCCATCACACTAAGCTTTATTGGTTTAGCAAAAGAAACTATGAAACTTCATCAGAGACCAGATTATGGTGGTTGAAAAAATGGAGGGATTCTTCTGCTCTTCAACCCCATTATCGCCTCCATAGTGTCTTGATCAGCTTTCTTACACACAGCCTCGGATTCTGCCGAGACCTGCAAATTGCTTTTTTGGCTGCCAAATTGCCAAAATCCTTCTATTTTTATGTTTTAAAAGAGCTTAAACCCCTCCATCCTCTTTGGATGTGTCTTTAAAATTGACCAGTACTGGGAGGATTTCATGTATATCCAAAGGCTTAGAAGATGTTACTTCTTACCAAGCTTCTAGTTTTACAGTCAACAGACATGAAAAGCCCAGCGGGGATAAAAGGAACTTAACCAGTTCTGTCTAATGCATATAAATCTACCTAAGAGCTCAAGGCACTGGAAGTACTCAATGCACAACGTTTATCTGAGTCTAAGATACAGAAATGGGTCTTCAGCCCACATGCCACATGTCCCATTTTGATGCCAAGTTAATATGAATTAAGAGACTGAGATGAATAAACAAGGTCAGTCTGGGCTGGGCCAAGTTGAATCAATGTAAAATAATTGTCAGTATTTTCTGTCAGCAACGCTGGTTTATCTTGGCTCGGGATTCTCAGCGCCATAGATTATAAAATGTTTTCAGTGGAACAGTTGGCAGACATTTTATTGATTTTTCATTGTTTTGTGAATGCTGGAAAAATTTCCATTAGGTATACACGCTGCTCATGTGACGGAGCCAAATTGCTTTTTCAAACTTCTCTTTCTTCAAGTGAGCTAACGCGATAATACATTAGCAATCTAATTGAATCAAGAGGACCTTTGTCAGGAATCGAGAGGCCGCAGAGCGCACCTGGATGCATCTCGAGTACTTCTGGCCTAATAAGAGTTAATTCTGGGGCTTTTTTCAAGGTGCTGTATCCATATTGACTAATTAATTGCCCAACACACCTCCGAAGCTGGTAACATATTATCTCAGTTTTACAGATGTAGAAACTGAGAACGCAGCTCCGCACAGAGCCACACGTATTTGCCAGCCATTGCGTTCTCGATGCGCGTGAAGCTCCCGTTGCCTTCACCGGGGCTGAGCAACAGCAAAGAATGAGAAGAGAGGCTGTAGCAACCGGGCAGGATTAGCACTGCTGAGCTGCTGGATCCTACCTCCACGATGAATTTCTTACTCATTGCCACATCCCCACAGCACGCCTCTTAATAGAGTTACTTTGGAACTGAAAATTGCTAGGACAGATAGAACGGCTTGTAGGATTACGCAAGGCCCCATGGCAGACCGTATTTCTCAGCCTATATTCCTGGGATTTTAGAACCAGGTTTGCTTCCTGCTTAAAGAGAACTTTAGGGAAAGCAAAAAAAAAAAAAAAAAAAAAAAAAGACAGTGGATGAACAAACAGAAGTGCTGTAACAGTGATGAATGCTTGTTTTGTTTAATTGCATGAAACAATGGAGTAAGAGATCTGTCTAATGCTTTTTTTCACGCGACAGACAAAAGGAGATGCAGGGGGGTGGCTTCGATTCTTTCCCTTTACACTGATTTAATAACCAACATACGCAGATATGAAAGACTGTCATGCAGTTTTCTCTTAATGCTTCCTGAGGTTTGATCAGTGATGCTACAGATTCAAAATGTGCCAACACGCTTCTGAGCTTAAATAAAAACCCTGTAGAGCAGTAGAAATACGTGTATTTTTTTTTAGTACATAACCAACAGCAAAGTTTTATGAGGAAAATCACTATGATGATAGATACTTTTCCCTTCTGTACTCATATGCTATTAAAATAAGAGATATCCTAATTAAAATAGGAGTAGTTCCGGTTTGGGGGATGGGGACCAGGTAGATGAATAGTAAGCTAAAAATAACCCACCCAGCCTATAGCTCCACGCACATCCTGACACTACCAACGAATGCAAGATATCCAAGTCCACTTGCATTATGGTAAGGAAACAGAACAGCACACTGATGGGGAAGAAACCCACACCACATCTACGGATACCGGTGGCAGAGGAGCAAGTGCAGCTGCAGCTCTGTGCTGACTCTTATGTGCAGGACTCTGACACGGTCACAAGCACTCACTAGCTGACTCATCCAGAAATAAGCTGTCCCACAGGGAGTCAATCAGTTCCTTTAATGTGTTGCCGAGAGGATCAGTACATTACCTTGGTCCTCTGAACCAACAGCATCCATGCCTTCTGAAAATACATTTCCTTTTTTACACGCAGCAAAAGGGTTATACCCACTATAACATTTCCATAAATAGATAACAAGAATAATGAGAGAGAACAGGAATTGCTGGGCTACAACCTATCTATACACTTGGAGGGACAGAATGGCAAAGGACAAACACAAACATAAACCAGAAATGAGAGCTTTGTCTTGAAAAATTATTCACTGGATATAATCATTGGTGGTATTGAACTCTCCCTTCATGCTATGGTGAAAAAAACCCCCAACAAATCATGCAGCAAGTAAAATGCCTCTCTCTGGAGCAGTGTCCTGAAATCTTTATTGCTCATAACGTTGTGTATGTGTGCACGGTTTGCAAAGTTGACTACAGTTCTCCACTGACAGTAACTTTCACAAAATGTCACAGAGGTAAGCCGATTTTCTCTGTCTGTGAAACATACTTCAGTCTCAAACTACGTTCTCTCCTTTCTGAATGTTAAGGCAAGAAGAGAAACCAGATATTCCCTAGAATAAGTGCTTAGAGAAATAAACCCTTGAGACCATTTTAGTAATATTGATTTTGGTTCCGGCCTTTTCTACCACTTCTCTGTCCACATCTCCGTCTCAGGCTATAGCTTTCCTGCTAGGCAGAGCAGCAAAGGAGATGATAATGTGAAGAGTTAATTGAAGTGATTTGTTAATCATGCAGCCTGAAAACTAGGCTTCTGTTACACATATGCAGATGCGAGGCTCCCTGAAGGGCATCGGTAACAAGGTTTATTAAGTTAAACAGAAACATCTTCTGCTAGTCTCCACAGGGCCCTTCCTTCTGGCTTTTGGCTTCTGGCTTCTGGCTAGGTGTAAATCACGAGATATACCTCAGCTGTCCCAAAACAAAAGTTCTGTCAAAGCTGAAATATAGGAAAGAAAGAAGTCCAGGGATGAGCTGGAGATGAGCTTCCAGAAACATGTGTGAGATCTAGATTTGGACAGTATCTGGGTCTGACGGGGTGGTAGTGTTAGAAATGCAATCTTGTAGGTCAGTTGATTTCATGGTTTTGGTGTGATTAGATGGTACAGAGATGCAAAGCCAAGGTAGACAACAGCAGGCTCCAGGAAAGAAGAAAGAACATCCATTGAGTACTCTTGCTGAACACCTGCAAAGTCCCATCATGGTGTCTTACAGGCATTAGGGGACCACTGCTACCCTGAAGATAGCAGAGCTTGAGAGTACTGTCTCGTATACTTGAATTCATGCAGCCCACATGCACATGAGCAGTGCTACTGGCTTTGTGTGACTTGCAATTTACTTGTACAGAGAAGGTTGTGGGTTTTTTTAATGAAAGACTAATGACCCTGAATACTGAGGCTTGATTTGCAATGAACAGATTGATTTTAGGTAGGAAGGGAGCTCTGGACGTCATCCAGCCCACTCCTCTTCTCAATGCAGATTCAACTGTTAGACACAACTTCAAGGTTGCTTTAGCTCAGGTCTGTGACCCACCAGGGACTTGTTATGACTAACAGCAGACAAGAACCGTTGATGCTGGCAAACATCTGCGAGGTCAGAAAGAGAGCAGCAATACATTCCCTCACATTAAACTTGGAGCAATTCTCAGGAGTCCAGATCTGAGCTGACTCTTGTCACACCACCCTAAAGACTGTATTTGCTTTAAGAAAACATGGTACACCAACATGCAAGGGACAAAGCAAACAAAAGCTATAGATTAACCTCACTCCCCAGACTACAAATGAAATCCTCAGAGACAATATCTCATGGCTTTAACTGATGCTGAGGAAGTAAATCAACAAGTTGCCTACAGTAATACTTACAAAGCATGGCTGAAGTGACTTGGCCAAGACAGGAGGCTGTGTTGTGCACAGGGTTGGGGAACAGAGAAGAATAGTAGTAAATCTATTATTCTTTTGTTTTTCTTGAGGGGAAAGACTTCAGAAGTAAATAGGAAATGGTTCAGGATGTGCACTTATTTCACTGGTGAGCAGAATACATAAACACCGAAGACTAGTGTTAAACAGCATGAGAAATGGAGAAAGTCAATAATGAAATAAAAAAAAAATGACCAAGCTAACGAACAATGAAGGGCCTTTACAGGAGAGAGAATGTGTCCTGATTATTGATTTTGAAACTGCAGGTAGTGGTTGGAGGCTGGGAAGAAGTGGACAGTGGAAATGTCAGATATGAATTTGTGATGTGGGAAATCAGTTAGACTAATAATGTTGCTATGCACTTACTCAGATGCTCAGCTGCAAGCCCTACAGGGCTGCGATTTCCTACACTTCACTGTGCTTTAGTAAGGTGGTTGGTGTCGCCATTTTTCACGTGAATTCACTGAGGCAGCAGAAAGCAAATACAACTTAATTCTGGGTTCACATGTTGGATCAATTCAAATAAATTTCCTCAAGTGCTGCAGAACCATCTACCCATTATAAACTATGTCCCCTGCCTAAGTCTTAGATTAGGCAGCCAAATCTATAGAATAGAATAGAACAGAATAGAATAGAATAGAATTTGACTGTATCAGTTGGAAGAGACCTACAATCATCACCTAGTCCAACTGCCTGACCAAAATTTAAAGTCCATTATTAAGGGTATTGTCCAAATGCCTCTTAAACACTGACAGGCTTGGGGCATCTTGCACCTCTCCAGGAAGCCTGTTCCAGTGCTTGACCACCCTCTTGGCAAAGAAATACTTCCTCATGTCCAGTCTAAACCTCCCCCAGCACAGCTTTGAACCATTCCCATGCATCTATCACTGGACACAGGGAGAAGAGCTCAGTACCCCCCTCTTCACTTCCCCTCCTCAGGAAGAGGCAGAGTGCAATGAGGTGACCCCTCAGACTCTTCTCCAAACTAGACAAACACAGAGTCCTTAGCAGCTCTTCACAGGATATGCCTTCCCACCCTTTCACCAGCTTTGGTCCCCTCCCTGGATGCATCCAAGAATCTTCACATCCTTCTTAAACAGTGGGGCCCAAAACTTCACACAGTACTCGAGATGAAGCTGTACCAATGCTGAGTGCAGCAGGATAATGTGAATAATCAAACTCATGTGTTTGATGCACCCCAAGATGACATTTGCCCTCACCGCAGGCTCAGACTGAGCCTGCTGCCAACCAGCACCCCCAGATCCCTCTCTGCAGGGCTGCTCTACAGCCACTCCTCTCCCAGTTTATACTTGTGCCTGACATAACTCCATCCCAGGTGCAGAATCCAGCATTTTGACTTGTTAAATCAATCATAGCTGAAAGTCCCACCCCTGGCCAGAGAGATGAAACACTACAATGACTGCAACTGGAGAATGTCCCTATTTACGTAGGCTCCCAACACTCCAAACATTCCTCCCTTCAGATGAAGAACTCTGGTGCTGACTTGCCAGCAGATGCATTAGAATACAAACTCTGAGAAATCGGGAGCCAAAGCACAAGCCACAGTTACGTGCTTGTAACCGTCTGTGGGGTTTTTAAAGCGCAGAGAAGAGGTCTCAGCAGGTGACCTTCCCAGCCAGTTAGCCCTGTCACAGGGGGTGCCCTTAAAACGCAGATTTCTGTGCATAGGCTTCCAAGCAGCTGCAGCCAGGCAGAGGAGCTGTAAGAAGTTTTCTGTCACAGCTCTGCAAGAGGCAACCAAAAACTCCGGGCTCTCCTGGAAGAGATCAGCTGGAAGCACTAGGTGTCAGCAGGCGGAGGAGCTGGTTGCGTGGGTGGGGAGCTTGCTTTATACTCACCAACCTGGCAAGAGGCAAACAAAAGCCTCGGGAAATCCCAACAGTTTCTGTGCTCTGGTGATTGCAAGAAGCCGCTCATGGGGTTCGGCAACTTTTGGTGACCCACCTGGGCAGATGCAGGTGAACACAGTCAAGCCAGGGAGCCCAGGAGTAGGACTAAAGTTGAGCTCTGCAATCTGTCTCCCAAGGTGTGTGACGAAGGCAGACGCAGGACTGCCAGCGATGTGTGAGTCATAGCAACCTCCAAAAGGGACAAGGTGAGCTAAAGTGAGGATAGCGTGCCTGTACCTTCTGATCAGAGGCATGTTGGGATTAGTCTCCACTCCAGTGCTTTGTTAAAGGAGCTGCTTCTATTGGAGTACTTGGAAAAATCCTCTGTAGTCAACAGTCTCCAGCACATTCTTACTGTTGTCTTTATTTGCTTGTATCAGTACAGTGTTATCTTCATCCCGACATTCAAGACAGAGTAAGTGTGCACTGTGTTATATTCTTAAAAGCAGGCCCCATCTTCAAATCTATTATATTTCTCCAGAAGTTGTAGGCAGTGTTCTATATCCTAAAAGTTGTAGGCTATGTGTAAAATGAGTATTTCACTAGTGGTGTGCAGCTGGTGCAATGGATATTATATCTAACACTGCAAAAGCTCAACCTCTTCATGTGAGGAAAGACAGAAAACTAGGTAATATATAGATTTCCAGAAGAAGAAACTAGTGTGTTTCTTGCCCACATGAAGAGTGTTCAGCACAGTTATAAACAGATGATTAGGATGATTTTTCAGTGTGGAAGTTCAATGTTGTACTCACACTAGATTTACTAAAACTGTTACTACATACAGCAGGCACAGAAAATAAAAGTATCCTCACTGGGAACAAATAATTGTTTCTTTTCTATCAAGAATGTGTGAAGAAAAGCAAGATTAAATAAATGCTTTTTTAATCTTTGTTGAAGATTTTCCCCCTTCCATTTTCTGTTATGGAAATACAAGTTTTTCCTTGGCCTTATGAAACATCTTTGATAGACACATAAACTGCCCGTGTGCCCCTTCCTGTGCTGCTCACCTGTAGGAGCAGCTTTGCACTGTCTGCCTCATGGCTGGACCAGGAGCAGATGGGTCATGTGCTCCTCTGTGCTCTGAAGGTCGTTGATCCATGAAAGCTTCGTGAGATGAGTCTCCTTTGTCTGACAGCCCCAAAAGTTCTGTCAAGATAAATCAGATGATGATATCAAGCTTAGTTAATTTAAACGTAACAATCACAGAATCACAGAATCACAGAACATTAGGAGTGGTCAACTCATCAAGTGGCCAACTGTTTGCCTCAGATGTCAATAAGGACATGGGTGTCCTCTCTTGTAATGGACCAAAACAAATGGAAAACCAGATGCTTAGATAGCTTTCATCCTTGAATTTTGCCCTTGAAAAGAAGGTCAGGTAGCTAAAGACCAGCAACAACACGTCCAAGTATTTTTGGAAGGGAGGGAGCGAGTGTGTGTTGGCTTTAGCTAGAGAGGAGGAAATGTTTTCTCTAAATTGTCAACTACAGAAGGTATAGCTGGCTGCCAAAGGCTGCTGCGTGTGTTTCGCTGTTGCCATACAGATCAAAGTCTTATCAATTGGACAGTTCCCCCACAAGGGTATGTGCAACTCCTTCCTTTAAAAACAAAGGCTTTCCTTATCTTTGCTTCAAGATATTTTGGTTCATGATCAAGACCTGAAGTCTTCAGGTAGGTGAAGGGGTGGCTTCCAATTCCCAAGTTCCAGTCTGAGCCCTTTGGGGAAAGAAATGGTTTCAAAACACCTGAACCACTTAAAAATATCGAGGAGAAATTGCATATTCTAGGTGTGAGGCTTAAAATAAATAAATAATTTAATCAACCCCCAGGCTAGTAGAGTTTGGATTAAGGAAAAAAAATCCTGTTACAGATAAAGACTTTAAAAGATTTTTCTCAAAATCGTAAGACCCTTTTGCGTTTTTTCTTTTTTAATCCTGTTTTTCTCCCCTTGTTCTCTGCCTTCCCGGATCCTCTATAAGCTAATCTGCACAATACCCATGGCAACACCATGGGCAGTGTGAAGAATATAGTGCATTTCCATACTGCTAGTTTACATTTTGGCCAGAGACCCAGAATGCTCACTGGCTTAGGAGGGCAAATCTACTTGTAAGCGTTTCTGAATCTCCAAGTCCTAAAAAGCTAATGCTATAAGACTACTGCAGACTGTTTCTACTCTTCATGCTACCTTAATATTATTAGCATCTGCGGTGTGAGAGAGGGTGAAGTGTGGCGACCAATTTGGCTTTCTCCAGCAACTGATATTCTCTACCTGTGCTACTGCTTCCCAGTAGAATCGCTGAAAACAACCAACTTGGTCAGGGGCAACACACCTTCAAGGTCACCATGTTTCAATGAATAAGGGAGATAAACTGGCCACGGTGCAACTTTGACTCTACCTTGAACAAAAAAATCCAGAGAAAAAAAAGGATGGGAGGTAAAAAGGTGTATGAGCAATGTTCTAAGTCGAGGAAACTCAAATCAAGGGCAAGTAAAGTAGGTTTCTCTGGAGATCTCTTCTTGGAGCCTGTTGCAGAGTGAGCAGCCAAGAGGAGGGGAGCAACATGGAGAACTTAGGCAGAGGAGAAACCGCTTCTGATATGAGGGAAAGACTCTAGGAAAGGGCCTAAAGAAAATTCCTGTTGATGTGTGTGATGTGCAAAACCCACCACAGCTCTCGTGGGACAAACTTCGATAGCCTTGAACACAACCATACTTCCACCTGTGAACTGAGTCTTTGGTCCTGAAGAGCCTCCCTCTTCACTTGGCCTTAGCTTTTAAGGAAGGAAATGTTAAACCTCTGTTTCCTAAATGTCAAAGCTAAGAAGTACAGTGTGAGTCAAGCTGGTGCAATTAATTTTTTTTCTTTTTTACACATACTCAGTAATGTCTGAGCCTTACATAGCTTGTTCCCTTCAAGTTACAAACTTTCACCAATATATGTGTCCATGGCTTCTCCTTAGACATCGCTACTGAGGCTGACCCAAACACTTCAGAACATAAAATCCTAAGAGATGCTGAGACAGGCGTGTATATTGAGAAAGAAAACAAAACAGGATGGGGGCAGCTTTGCCCTGATCTCTTTCCATCATACTCTTAATTTGGATTTTCTGGTACCTGTTGAGAATCAAACTGAATTAATCACAGCCCTCTCCATCAGTTGCTGCAGTGTAACTCACACAAGTGCTCTAGGTGGGACATAGCCAGTTTGTCATGTGGAACAGGCTACAATTTGGACATATTCAGCCCTTATGTGGCATATTTCTAATGTACAAACACTGTGAGCACTTAGGACTTTGGTATTTTGCACTGTGAGCAGCCTGTCGTATGCAAGGACACTTGTAGCCAAAACTGGGAAATGAAGGAGTTTTTACCCATGGGAGTGCAAATAGATTTCTTTGCACTTTCATATCTAAATTAATTATCTGAAACTGACCTCAAGTTAGGAGGACTGAACCTATTCTAGTCTGGGTATATGGCTCCAGTGTTGCAGTAGAACATTAGATAGGATCAGATGCCAGGAGTGGTTTAAAGCCACAAAACCATCTGATATGAGCTCTAGAGTAAAGAAATAAACATTTTTGTTGTGGGACATTGGACTGTGTTCCCTGTGAGAAGTGCTACAGCAGGAAAAACAAATGCACAAGGAACACTGTTTAAACAACACAGCCCTTCCCAAACCAGAGGCAACCTAGCCCACATTTAATTAAAAAGGGCAGGATTTTGGCAACGATGCCATAGAGCTGGGAGAGGCTGGTGGTCCTCACATCTAGTTGAGGGCTCAGGCTGGGGTTTGGTGCTTGATAAAGACTTGACTTTGAGCTGCCACTGGAAGCTTTGCAAAGTACGCTGAAGACTTTGTGTTCAGGTAATCTGGGATCTTCTTTAGACTTATTGCACAATAAACTTGCTGGTTTTAATTCTAACCTACTAGCTGCTTATCATGTTAGGATCTGAGGATTTGAATCTGAATTTGAATTTTAAAAACTTGAGAGTCGGTATTGTGGCTAACGTTGTTGTTTCATCATTAAAGTAATTTATCAGATGCAGTAATACGAATTATATTGTGCTAAAAATCTTTATCTACAAAATCCCATTTGTCATGATCAATACTAGGGTAATGTTCTACACACACACACACACCTCCGCACAAGGCACATGCTGCATTTCCAAAATTTGCTGATAGCAACTTGCTACATTTAGCACCCGTTTGAAATAGCCATTTTCTCCTACATTTTAATGAGCAAGATGCTCTCCGAACGCCGCAGGTAGATGATGAGCTCTCATATAGGGGTCATTATTTAACCGTATCTATTCTCTTTTGGATTTGTTTCTGCAAATCAGAAGCTGCTTCCATTCTCCAGCATCCTACATTGGACTTCCAGGGATAACATTACATTTTAAAACATGCAATCCCATGGTAAAACAAAAATCTTCTTTCAGTATTGTTTTCAAAATTGACAGCTCTACTTAACAGAAGCCATTAAATGATTTACAAAGTAGCAGCTACTCTTGGAAAAATATAGCCTTTCTTTTGGGGGCATGAAAAATAAACTAGTTGATAAGTGAGAGATAAGCCATTTGACAACTTCTTTGTGTGCCCGGCATGGTACACAGAGCCAATTCTGTACAATCTGATGTTTACAGAGCAATCGTAATGTACGACCTCCTTAGGCAAAAGGGACACAAGAAGCCTTTAAAACGCTGAAGTAAGCATTTAATCAGAACTCTTCATGCTGATCTTTGAAAAATTCAGTAAGTTCAAAAAAATGTAACTCCTTCTAAAGATAAAATATCAGTTTTTTGCTTCAGGAGTTGCAAATACATCCCAATGAACTCCCAGTGAAACACACAGACTTCAGACAGACTGCTGTTACTTTTAAAAAAAAAAAAAGTAAATAGTAGGGTTTTTTTTAAGAAACGAATCAAGGGTCTGAAGAAATGCAAATATTTAAGCAAAGCAAATGCTGTAAAACATTATAGCTTGGTAATAGCTCAAACAATCACAAATAGTTTTTGGCATTTAAGCAAATTCTTTTTTTTAAAACCTGAATAGCTACTTCCATGGGAATAAGTTTATATCTCCTTTTGTTATGCATTAACTTACACTTTTTAAATTTTAATTTTTTATTTTGACCAGTTGAAACCAAGCTCTCATGCTTTTGAGATTTTTGGGATGGTTTTGTTTTGTTTTGTTTTGTTTTGTTTTTTTAAAGGCAAATAACTGCTGCAGGAGGTGTGAGTTTGAGCATGATCACACACATATCAAGTCGCTCTACCTTAACTATACCCTCAAAATTATATGAAGATATTTCTAAGCCAGTGGGTTAAACTATTTTGGTATCAAAATTATTGGGATAATAATCACTGCTGACTTGTGTGGGTCCAGTTCTTTAGTCTGGTTGCAATTGTTTTCCTGAAAACATCTTTCTAAAAAACCAGACTCAAATAAAACTGTTTCATTTCAACAAATTCCTGCAGGGAAATGACACAGCTTTGTTCGCATGTGTGGAAAATTCTAACTCTAAACTTCTCTGCTGCTTTTGGTCTAGTTTTCCATGACTTCTTATTTTTAGATTATTTTTGTGTTGCATTGTTAATTCACAGTGCTGACGTGTTCATTTGGCAAATATAAATTGTCAAAATATTTGTTTTATAGTACTTTTAAAACTCATTGAGAACAGCTGTTACTGCTGAGAGAGCTGGAAAAGGTACCTTAAATCAGAATGTCTCCCATTTGTGTTGTAATTTAACAATTTGATACCTGAGAAGATAAGGCACTTCAATCACTACTAAGTAGAAGCAACTCTTAATGGTAGCATAACATGTCATTATTTCACGAGCTGGATATTAGGCATATTAGCAGCAGCAAAACTGTTTCAGTGGGTGTGCCAGGAAATTTAAAAATTAAAAGTTATGTGATAAAACCAAAGAAGTAGTTAACATTTATAAACAACTCAGCTTTTTTTTTTTCTTCTTTTCTTCTTTTCTTTCTTGTAGCACAGTTACATCTCACTTACCAGTCTTCTGCAGCTTGCAGTGAAACCTGGCTTTAAAACTTTCCACAAATGGAAACACCAAGTCTTTACTAGCTCCGGCTGAGATTTCAATCTCTACTATTCATTTGCTCTGGTAGAATCACACACAAAATTAAGTTAACCACTATATAGGCTGAAAAGTTCATTTTATCTAAGTAATCAGGTTCCTTAGGAACTACCCTTGCAGTGTCAATACTATTTAATTTTTTAAAAAAAAAGGTGTGTCTTAGAGGGTGATCCAGATGTGGTAGTACCAAGCTGTGATGGTTCGACAGCTGAAAGAGACTGAATAACCAAGGATTTGTTTCAATTCCAGGCCCTTTCACTTCAAACACTTGACTGTGCCAGCAATAGAGATCTTGCACCTCTAGATTTTATCGGGTTTCCCAAACCATGTGAAGTTTGCCTTGTAATCTTGGTAGCGGGCAAGCAGCTCTCCCCTCGGCCGCTGATGCACGCTAGCAAGCTGGAGTGCCAAGACACAAGATGAGCAACCTAGGGCTGCTCTTGCTCAGTAATTACACCAGGCACAGGAGGGAGGACATTCCTAGTGACTAGGCATTTTCTTTGTTTGGTAAGTGGTACTTTAGACCAGGTCCTTTTTTCTTTTTCCCCCCCTATTTTTCACTTCAAGCGACTATCTAGAAATACCTGTTCTAAACGAAAGCTGGGGAAAAGCTGCTGGTGATCAGAGGCAATGCCATTGTTTGGGGTGAAGGCTGCCGCGGTGGAAATGTGGGTGCGTGCTCCAGAGCATCTCAGCAAAAGCATTCAGGGAAGACCTGATTATTAAGTGATGCTCTAGAGACTCCACAGAGGCAAAAGTGCCCCAGGCATTGCAAGCCCCAACCCACAACGGGCAAAGCAGGCACTGCCGAACTTGCGTGTTCCTTCAGCTGCTCTTCCTGACGCCCGTGTACAGGGCACACCCTCTCCTTGGCACTTCCAGCCCAAGGACGGAGCGTCTCCACTCCCGGCTTCCACCCTCCAGGCATTCAGAGCAGGGAGATGCGCAGGCCAGACCAGAGGCAGGTTGGGTCAGGGGAGAAGAAAACCATTTCAGGGGGTTATTTGAAAGAGAAATATATCTGCAAACACAAGATGCAGGATGGAAGCCTGCAAATAAGTTCTGCCAGCTGGAAGCTGGCCAAACTGATAAAGCAGAAAAGAAATTGAGGGTTAAATGTTTTGGATGCTGAAGGCTTGGAGTTCAAAGAGGAGCTCAAGGAAACTCCCAGGCACCAAGTCCATACAAAGAGGCTCTACGCAAACAAGCCTTCTGCAGGATAACTTTATTCCAGAGTTTCCAAAAGGGAATGGTTCATATGAATGGTTAAGGGAGATCTCTTAGCACCTGGGAGTTCTTGCTCAAGGGAAGATGATGCCCATAGGTGAGCTGAGGGGCAGAAGGAGATGCTTTCCACACAGAAATGGAAGTGCATCTGCTCACATTGGGTTGGAGGAACAATGTGTAGCTGTAGATTTATTCTTCTTCATTGGTAGAGAGAGCCAGAAGGGAGCTGCTCCTCCAGGCCAGGAGGTGAGGGAAACAGGGCAAGGCTGGGGGTCCCTGGAGCACTAGCTCCTGTCCATATCAGGAGGGAGGTACAGTACCTGATTGAAGCCCAGTTTTCACCAGGTATGTAAGGACTGAGGGAGTCCAACCAGAAACTCCTGCCTAAATCCCAGGAATAAACCACCATTGGAATGATGCTTCCTTTTCCAAAGAAAAGTCTGTTTTGAGTCTGCATGGGCTACTGTTTTCTGTACAGTAGGTTGGGGAAAGGAAAGCTGCCTTCTTCCACTGGATCAGCAAGCTGCACTCAAAGCAGAGGATGTGACAACTGGCGACATGCCTCTCTGATATAACACTGTCCATGCCAGGTCCTTATGGTGGTTTTGTGAGAAGGACCCTGCATCTCCAGCAGTGGCCCTCCCACAGAGGCTGTACAAGAATACGACGTTGGGCTTCAGACTGCTGTTTTTTTTAAAATCAGCTGAGGTCAGAGTCCTGTGCAAATGAAGTCTGTGTCCTTTTCCCATGTCACAGTGGGGGATGAGAGGGGCATGTGCACAGCGTAACACTAAGGTTCTTGGTGAAGGAGTGACATTTACAGGTGGGAAAGTCTTAGTCGTAGTATCAACAGTTTTGGAGCAGGTGCATAACTATGCCATAGAGCTGGAGCAAGGCTAGAGTTCAAGAGTTAGCTAATTGTATCTCGCTCAAAAAGGAATTGCCTCAGACCAGTTAATTTGTCAAGATAACGAATTGCAGCAATTCTCCTCATTTGGAGCTGGGCCACTAACACTGATCTGAACTGTATTTAAACTCTTGATGACAGAGACTGAAAAAGATATTGCAATACTGGAGGTACAGGTTCCTAAAGCAAAACTGCATGTACAGCTGGAGCTGAGAGGCAGCAAGGGCATGCGAGTACACATCCTGCATATCCCTGAGATATGAAGAAATTCCCTGGGGCACCGGCTCTGGTGCCTGGGCAGGCAGAGTTCATCTTGAATCTTTGAGAGTGATTGAGGTCCAAAACGGATACCCAAATCATGACCCATCAGGTCTTGATTTCTGCTATACGAGATAACACGAGCAGAATTTTTGCATCCCCCATTCCAAAACAAAAAAAAACCCAAACAGACCGAAAGTACTGATTTGAAGCTATTGAAGGTTTTCTGGTAGCTGCAAGGAAAAAAACCCTCTGTGGGCTTGATGCTGTGATACCCATGGCACTGTATTCTCCCAAGTCTGCGGTCGCTACAGCTTTTTTCTTTCCTACGCAGCAGTAGACAAGAAGAAGTTTGGAGGAGAGGAAAAGCAGAAGAAAACTTCAGGGAGAATGCAGGCTTAGCCCAATGACTGTCCTCTGTTTCTGCTGAAAGTGAGGTAGAAAGCATCAGGTAAATTGAAATGATGCATGTTCTTGTGCCAGACCTTCTCTGACTGCCAGCCATTCCTTTCCCCAGAAAAGTGGACCAGAATAAATCCCGAGGGAAAAAAAGCAGGAATGTTTTCTGAAATGATTTCACTCTGTTGGGTTAAGCAGGAACAGTGTCAGGTAAAGACAGAGAAGTATGCAAGACCGTTGACAAAGACAACCCAACTCTCGCCTTGCATTGGCACACCCTCTCCGGGAAGAGGATGCACTGAAAACAGGACTGGTTGTTGATGACCGTGTGACTATGACAGTGCCTTAAAAAGCATCAACATGAGAAATTAGCCAGGCAGCTCATTTCAGAATATTCCTGCTGAATGGCCTGCTTAGGAATGAAATTACTTTCTTTCTCATGTTATTCAGAATAATAATTTTCTACCTCTATTTCCACAAGCCAAGTGGCTTTTCTTTTGGAATCAGTGCATCCATAGGCAGTTCTTTCCAAATAGCTAATCTGGTCATTGCCACATGTAAACAAGCCTTTATAAATTGATGGGGATGGTGAAGTGCTCGTGAAGGTATGGCCCAGGACTTCTTACTCAATTTGCAAACACTTACTTAGACCCATCTTCCTCAGGGCTAATATGGTGATCAACAGAGCTTACAGAGAGCCAGATTTGATTTAAACCAGCATAGTCATATGTTTGAAAAATAAATGAGCTTTTGAAAACTGTCTCCTCCTGTTGTACCCTGAAGTTCCAAGACTACTTGTTTGAGTTGATCCTCACTTTTAAATACCATAGTCAAGTGGTAATCAAGGATTTAGGAGATCTCAGAAGTGCTGATTGCCCATAAGGTCAGGTCTAAGGCTGGTAGGCAAGTGAGTGACTGATAAAACTTTATGTTGCTTACAGCTAGCTTCTTGGCTTTGGCTGCAGTAGAAATGCCTTGCTGCGCACAGATTGCAGAGAGAGGCTTAGGGTAAAAATTATAGAAAGAACAGGTCTTTGCAGGATGGGTTATGTCATCTTGTGTAATATGTAGGGTGCTTATGTGTTTTTCTTCCCAAGACTTCTCTGCAGCTGAAGTGCTCCTGGGAAGGAGAGGCCATCTCAGCCTGGAAATCTGGGCTGAGGTTGCTCTGACTGTGTTTATGGTGGCTTAGTGCATGTGTCCACACAGCGTGGCAGCAGCAAGAGTTATGTGGGAGATGCAAAGTGACCTAGATCAGCACCCCTAATTCCTGGAGCTGTGCTGGTTGCTCTGTCCTGTGCCAGTGTGATGTGAACCAAATACCAGTCATGTTAGAGACTGACCTTGTTTTCTTAAAGAAACCTGTGTAAAAATGGATGGATATAACAACACTTTTGACACTTACCTCACAGGATGTTGTGAAGCTTAATTAAATGTGTGCAAAAGCATTTTGAGATTCTTAGATGAAAGATGTTTTTATAAATGCAAATTATAATAATTACGGCTAGTAACCACCATCAACTACTGAAACAATTAATTCAGGTTGCCACAGGCCATCACAACAACGTGTGCAAAGAGGCATCAGCCATTTAATGACATACATGTTGCATGAGAACTCAAAGCCTTAAAAATGCTGTAAACAAAGAGAAAAAACCTAGACACTCCGGGCTTGCCCTGATGGGTGCAGTTAGTGGAAGCTTCCTCTACTGCTTCCATCACCCCTGGGTTTGCATTGCGACTCATCCCTGAGGAGAAGAGCCCCCCTTAATGATCAGTGGGATCATTTCCAGTCCTTACTATTTTTATATCTAGCATTGCAAGGAAACCGAAAACGACTTCCAAGAGCTTGGCTCACAAAAATCAGGAAATACATAAGCACAACTCTGGGGTAGTTTTTGTTCGTTCTGCCTCTCGCCTCGCACACAGCCCAGCCCACTTACAGCATCACAGAATAGACTTTGGCTACAGGGTATTATCCAGCTGACTTTCCAAGGGTGAAAACAAAAGCTAAGCAATCAAGATGTGTCTGGCCAAATACTTAAAGGCCCAGTGCACACATTTAGTTGACAACTGACTGAAATGTGAACCATTTTGCCCAGCCTTTCTTGTTGCTTCAAAACTGATTTGGGCTTAAATAGCTAAAACCTACAGGTGTTTAAATGCTCTCCCTTGTCAGCAGAACAGCCTCATCAGACGTGGTCTGAGGATGTGGTCAGACTGGAAGAGATATCCAAAGACCCCACAGGTGAATCCCAGAGAGCAGGCTAGCCCACCTGTGCCCCTCAGGCTTATTTCATTGCTTGCCTTTAAAGACGAAAATTCACAAGAGTAGTAGTTACTAAGCATCCAACTTACCAAAGCAATTAGGCTAAATGCACTGCAGCTAGAAATTTAAGCAATGCACTGAATTTAATTTGAGAATTCATGGTCGTAAGACTGAAACCTTTAACATTTAACCTAGCAGCAAATTAAATCAGCTTTCTGATCAAGTGAAAAATTCTATGCTATTGAAGTTTGAAAGTGTGAAGCACACACTTGTTAAAAGAAGGGGTTTTTTTTCATTTTTCTTTTAGTGAAGAAAAACTTGGGAGCAGTTAGTTGTCTAATCCAAATAATGGAAAAATGGGGATGCTACCTGTAAATAAAGCCCAGATTACAAACTGTATTAGTTTTTGGCCTCTGCCAGACTAATGTGCTCATAGTCAGGGGGCTTCATGGAAAAAAAAAGGTTGTTCATGCTAGCAGTTTACATAGACTATACTTGCTCTGGTGTCAATGAGCTCAATACCTGCAGTTTAACAGAAGCCAGCTTCCCATGTACCAAAATTGAAAATGCCTATGTTTTTTCTAGCTCCTTTAAATATACCAACTTTCTAGAATACCTTTTGTGCTTTACAAATTAGGACACTAGGCTGGGAATTTAGGATAAATTGGGGATTTCTTGGATAAGTTTTCGTAATGGCCAAGCTTTTATGGGGTCTCTGTGTGTGTGTATCCGCACAGAGAATTCGCAACACTGATGCAATGCATAGACACCACGCTATGCAGTAGGTACTGACATGTTATTTTAAACCTACAAAGTCGTTTGAAGTTGGTTGTGATGTGGAGATCTGCGAGTCGCACGCTTGCACAGCCACGCACACGGACACACGCACACACCCCGCGCATAGTGACGTACTGTTGCTAAGCTCTCCTAACGACACTTCCCCGGTGCTCTGCTCAACGTCCCCTGGCTAAACCCTACAATATGAGATAAAACTGGGACCCATTTTCTAAACGCACCTCTAGGCACTGGGACATGAAAGAAGCTGGGGTATTAGAGCACATGTTGTTTTAACCATCTTCGGAGCAGCCTGACTGACACTTTACCATTTACAAGAAAGGTGTGGCTAATAGAGCTGCTGAAGCAGATATAAGGGCAGGTCCTCCCTGATAGGTATTTACAGCCCGTCACTCACCCGCTCCGGTGCTTTGCTGCACAGACTTGCTGATAACCACCAGCACATTCTGTGGTTCGGGTGCCCAAAGGCCTTAAAAGCCAATGTGACCGTACCGGCATCTGAAAACCTCGACTGATCAGTTGACACTTTCCTTCCCAACCCCCCCTCCCCTTACCAATAGAAGAGAATAATTTAGAGGGAAAAGGTAAGGCTTTGGAAAGGGGACGCACTCTGCTCTGTGCACCTTTTCAAAGGGGAAACATGACCTTGTAGAAACAGTGGGTTCTTCTTTCCCTGTCTGTTCCTTCCACTCCCTGGGAAGATCTTCATCTGACTGGTATCCCTCAATTACAGACTGATATGAATACCAAGGTGTCTTTTGGTTTTTTAAAACCTCATGGAGTTAGTTTACACTATATGTTGCCTTCTGCAAACACAAATGCTTTCTCCTTGCCTATTTAAATAAATTCTGTCAGCAGTAGCAGTGGCTGTGGATGCTGCTTGGGAAGTTCAGAGCCCCAGAGGGAGCTGTGGGCAGCTTCTGGCATTGCTTGTGCTTCTGAAGATAACCAGGAGGAAAGTCCATGGGAATCAGTGCTGGGGGAAAAAAAAAAATCTGCCATAGCTTCTGATGGAGTCATCCCACCACTCCATTTCACCCACTTTCTTGCTTCTCTTCCACTGAAGTAGGCAACAGCAGTTTAGAGGTAAGATTCTGATTCAGAGAGATGCTCACCTCTTTAGAAAAAAATCATTCTTTTTTTTTAAAGACAAGGTGATTAACCTAGACAGCATCCTCTCATTTCTGTTGGACACAGCAGTGCTTGTCAGCCACTCCTTTCATCACGTAAAGCGCATTTTGTATCCATGGAGAGCAATTAATATTCAATAGAAGAAGTTTGCCCCTACATCCTTCCATGTTCCTGCACTGCTGTAGTGAGACTTTTCTTTCTTTACATGGCACCACCATTTCTTCCCACACAGACATACATCACCCGGAGACCTTTACTATCCACCTGGCTATTGCCACGTCCTTGAGGTCCATCCTTACAGCCTGCCCCGATCCCTTCGCCTGTTCTCTGATTTCAGGTGAAAACTTGGCCTTCTGCCTCACATTTTGTGGGACATTTTTGGACTGTTATGCTGCAGGTGGGACGAAGCCTTTTGCTGGGAGAAGAGATCAGTCAAAGGGAAACTGTCACAGAATCACAGAAGGTAGGGGTTGGAAATGACCTCGAAAGATCATCTACTCCAACCCCCTGCCAGGGCAAGATCACCTAGATTAGGTCACACAGGAATGCGTCCAGGTGGGTTTTGAATGTCTCCAGAGGAGACTCCACAGCCTTTCTGGGCAGCCTGTCACCACCATCCTTTCTGATCCATGGCTTGGAGCAATACTCTTTCTGTAAGACCAGACCTCCGTTTAAAGCAGGCTTATAGCTCTCCACTGCTTTCAGGCTTATTTTACTAAGGATTTTGATTCAAAATCAGCAAAATGGCTGGAAATTTCTTGAACTACTAGCCCAGCTGGCGTTTTCATCTGGCCCCTTTGTACCACAAACATGAAGAAGAACCTTGTCTGAAACCACATAGGAAAATAAGGAGCTCTGCAATTTCTGTTTCTGAAGTGAAAATTGATGTCCAGGATAGCAGGAACTTTGAAGCCTCCACCAGTAGCTGTGTAAAGAAAGGTTTAATCACTGATATTTAAAATAGTACAAAGCAAGTGAGAGCTAGGATGCAAGTAAAGTATAGGAGACCACTTTCTAGGCAAGCTGAGGTACATGGAGTGGAAGAACATCATTGTGGCAACTCTTAGTATGAAAATGGTCAAGGATTACTTTACGATCTTGTATTAGCAGGTGGCTGGAGTAATTTAATCAATCAGACATCTTTTCTATTCCTAATGCCTATAATTATCTATTATAAAGGCAAGGTCAGTTTGGCACGTGAGATTTTTCTTTCTCCACCCCCAACTTGAAGATGGGCAGGGCTACAAAATTTCTGAAGTCTTTGCTCTTGTAAAGAGAACTACAGGCGTCCAACCTGGGGAAGTGTATCAGAGCTGGTACCTGAAGATCCTTGCCTTGGCTGGGATTACCCAGGGCTGCACAGTGCACACTCAGGACTAACCACTCCTGTGTCATGCAGTTACTAGAAAACTGGAAGTAGCTAAAAGAAAAGCCAGAATGCTCAGATGGTTATCATGGCAGCACAGTTCTACCCAAGATTTAATCTATCAATGTAAAAAACAAGCAAACAAACAAACAAAACCACCACCAAAGTTAAACTGTGCCCACAATCTCTTCCATCTCAAAGGAGAAAAGACGAAGGCAAAGCTGGATCCAAGTGATCTTACTCAACAGATTCCCTGATCTTGGAGAAAGATGAAGCTGATTTAGCCATTATGTTGATCTGAGCTAAATCTGATTAAAGTTAATGGTGGAAACATTTCCAGTTCCAAACAAAAGGGGAAAAAATAAAAAAGCTGTCCTACAAGTACACGAGGCATTCTCAACACTAGAAGCAACTGGAAAACACTTTTAAAATTAATTTTCTTCTGAAAATATTTTTTCCCAAACCTGCTTTTCATTTTAAAACTGAACTAAATTTCAAAAATCCCGTGCAACCAAACCCTCTTTGCCACCTTTGCCATCTCATTTTGGGAAAGTGCCTAAAACTTTGTTTAAAGAGCAATTGCAAACTCCTTAATAGATATCATGGCTTTACTATGTTTTTGTTATGCTTACACCACTGGTACACCAAATAAGGTAGCATTTCAGACACAAAAAGTTGCTTTAAAACTAGTTTTTTTAAGTTTTTATACACTTTCCTTCTGAATGAGTGGAACTTATAGTTTCTTTTATAATACAGTGTTTTAACCAACTTGTGCAGGACCCATCTCTAAGCAACAACATTGTCAGGCACCAATTTACACGAGTAATTTAACATTTGCATATGGGCAAAGCAGTTTACCTCCTGCAGACTGCAAATTACTGATAATATTGACTGTTTATTTTGCTCCAAAATAGGGCATCAGATCAGTGTGTGCAGAAACTCTTGCCCTGGTTTTGCAAATATTACACTTCTTTGACAACTGCAGCACAGGGAACCCAAGACATGCTAAATGAATTGCAGACAGACTTGTCGGTTAGTAAATAGCCTCAATTAGGCGATGGGAAAACCTGAAACAAGATGCTTCTGCTCTCTTCAACACCCTCCTTCCTCTCAGTTGCATATTGTATTTTCCCTGAGTCGAAAATTGAGAGGTTTAGGATGGGGTGGCATCCCTGCACGCCCCGGAGTAGCCTTTGTGTATTATGGTTGTTGTCACACTGACACCTAATGGCAGAGAGGAATTAGAGTATTACGGCTGATTTCCCAGGGGTGTGCTTCTACCCTGTGTTGTAAAAATTCCTTCAAGTTATAGAAAATAAGTGAGCTTAGAGAATGGACTTCACCTGGCTGTGTGAGTAACCTCTGGGAGGGCAGCGCTGGAAACGCAGTGCCAAATTGGCGAGGTGCTGTGGCATGGGGCTCGGGTGATGCTGAAAGGGTGGGAAGCTGGTCACAGGCAGCTCGCTCAGTCCTCAAGGGAAAACAAAAGCACTGAAGGCTAAATCATCCAGTAGCTTGGTGATGGCTGGAAAGGTCTATTTTCACCTGGTCCCTGACCTGCCGTGCTGTTTCCAATCCCGACGAGTGGTCGGCAAAGTCCTCAGACACAGAGGGCGTAGGTTGGAACAGCCCCATTGATAGGAATACATGAAAACAAGGCATTCATGAAATCTTACACTTCCTTCAGGAAGTGTAAGGGAAATCAAGGTGTTTTCTGGTATGTTTGACTGTTAAAATACTGTTTATTATGGTGATCAGAGCGGAGTGTTTGTGGTCCTAATTCTTCCCCTACATCCCTAAGAGGCAGCAGCACAGAGAGCCAGACCATGGGGATTTACATTGCGGCAGCCTGTGCCGACATGGGCTCCGCGTATCCGCGGCTGTAAGCTAAACGCCTCGCCATGTGGTGTCCAGAAGCAAGGGCCTGAGGTAAGCACTTTGCGGCTGCTCTCCCTCGGCCGCAACGCATCCTGTGTCGTAAAATAAATAACTAACTGCATCCACATTGTTTCATCTGGTTAATAAAAGTTTGTATTATTTAGGCAGAGGTGTGGTGAAATTTAGCAACGAGCTTCAAATGATGATTCAGGAGAAGCTCAGACTGGGTCCCAAATCCTTCCGTCACGGGTTTTAAGGTGCAGTCAGAGCATGAGCTCATGTAAGGCTCCAGATGGTTCACGAGCAACAACGCTTCCAGGTGATGTAAGATCAAGTCCTGGGGTTATTCTGCAAGGTCTCTGGGGTGGTCCCAGAACCTGCTCTTCACCTGGTACACTTCAGGCTAATTTGGGTATTTCCAGGGGGTATGTTAGGAAGTAAGAACATTAGCAAAGGAAATTACTGAATCTAGCAGAGGGAAATGAATAACCATGGTACGATGTAGCAGAAGATAGGTTTAGGTCACATCAAGGGAAAAATATAGCTAGCAGTTGTTATGAAACACTGCTGTATTTCCAAAACCACTATTGTGCATAGGTTTTTAACATAATTTTACAGGAAATAATATTGTCTTCCACATTCCTTTAGAGCGAAGGTTTTTAAACTGTCAGTTAAGTGGTTAATCCATGGGATCTCCTTTATGTGAGAACTGTACAACTGTACCTGGACTTTTTACTGAAGTTGCGGTATGCAAGGACTCAAAACTGGTGAAGGACAGCAAGAAAGTCCTTGTAACTCCTGCCACCAGTTCCTTATGAGAAACCAGGGCTAATCTCTGAGCATCATCCAGACCAGGCTGGTGGAGTCAGGCAAGCCTGCCTGATGACATCAAACACAACCTTGCAAACACATTTGAAAGGGATCACTTTAAATATGGACAAGAGCTGGGGGGAAGCTGTGCCCTCCCAGAGGGCAGAGGAGAAGCAGGCACATGGGTGCTGGGGAGCCCAGGTTCCTGGGGAAGGTGGGTGTTGCAGCCAAGCCCTGGGCTGGGAGGACAGGAGGCAGAAATAAAGCAGCTGGTGGATCTTTGGTTATCATAAAGATGAAAAGGTGGGACCTGCAGCATACCTGCAATAAGTAACTAATTATAATGATCACCATACATGCTTATAAGCTATTATTAATGATATCTTTTCATCATATTATAATATTTTACCATTTCATAAGATCAACGTTGCAGAGACAGCCAACGCTGCCTCATAATCTGATTTTAAGACTGAATTTTACAGTTTGACATCTAGCATGATCTGGGATTTTTGGTACCTTGAATGCTGTGCAAAATGCAGTCAAAGGGCTGATATTTTTTCCCCAATGTTTTTTCTTAAGCAGCCCATTTCTTCTTCTTCTGGCCAAGCATGGCACTTCAGAAAGTGCAAGACTGAAAACAGTGATGGGTGCAAAGCTTACTCTCAGGCCCCGCTGAGCTTTTCCCTATGGCTTTCATCAGCAATATCCTGATTAGAATGTCACCAGCCCTGGGACAGGATTTTAACAGGGAACTTGGTTTTGTTTGGCTGAAAGCATTCAAGGAGAACTAACATCAGGTCATCAAACACCTTCGCTTTTGTTGTGGGAGTTTTTCAGGGGTGAACTGTCAAGCAGCCTCTCGTTCAGGAGTCTTTGGAAAACAGGCTCAACATCTGTTTCTTGCCATGGGCAAATCTACAGTATCCACACTCGGGGCCTGTGGTGTGGCTGGGGGACAGCGTAGTGGAAGAGGAGATAGAAAAATAAACAGTCCTTCACTGCTTTCATTTGTTTGTTTGATCAGAAAGCAGATGTGCAAAGTTTCTTAGTTGGTCCTTCTGAGCACAGGAATCTCAATCCTCCTCCTGGTGGTGACTGTGCTCTAGCTGCCCACTACTCCTAGAAGTCACCAGCACGGGGAATATACGCTGATAACTTCAGTGACCCATTATAAAAAGGCTTATTCTTGAAATATTACAATCAAATGTTAAATTGACACCTCGCATCAGCCCACCATTATACCTCTTTTCCAATTCCTCTGCTGTCACACCACTGATGTGATGAATTGTAGCCTGTCACATCACGTTACGTTACGCAGAACAAACAGGACAAAACACATACCAACTGCCAGGCAAATATGCGTTTGCCAACTCTTTTCAGCACCTAGAAACGCAGCCGGCGAATCCCCTATCAGAAAACTAGAGGCTGGAGGATGGCTCTAGGGTGTGTGAGACAAACATGCCTCTGACACACCGTGAACACAGAGACAGGCAGCCCTCAGCCAGCTATGGCAATTATGAAAGCACCTCCTGCTGTGATTATTTCTTCTTCTTTCAGGGGAATTAGAAAAAAAAAGCAAAGCAGCAGCAGCGGATTCTGACGTCATGAAGCAAAATATAAACACGTAATAATTAATCGAGCACTTGTGTTCAGGTTTGGAGCTAATTTTATGACTGGCCAGATTTTGGCTGTGTATGTGTAAATAGAACACCCACTTATGTACACACACACGTGCATACTGTGAGATGTGTGAATATACATTATGTGGCTTTTAACTGCAGTCCTCTAGCCTACATGCGGGCCTTTTGAAGCTAATGGGAGATTTACCAGGGGCTTTTTCACAGAGCTGTAGGCAAGACTAGAATCCAGAACATATGGATATTATACTATAATGACATAGTGTAAATCATCTAGTTTGACCTACAGTGAATTAGAGGCCATTAAATTTCATCCAGGTACCCTACACCAAGCCAGAAAAACTTGTGTTTGACTAATGCATAAATTGTATTTGGCTAAAACCAATTTCCCAGAAAGGTATTCATTTAATCTCCATGCAAAGACACCTTCCATGCATCAATTTCTCTGATAGTTTGTTTCGACAGTTATTTTAACTATGTGTGCTTTTTATTTAATTTGACTTCAATCTATGGAGTCAGGGCTGAGGAGTCAAATTCCTACTTAAATTCCTAGCTGTGATGTCAGCGGATTCTCGAGTACTGACTTGCTTCTCTTTACTTCCATGCCATGCCATGGGCATCCCTTCGAGATCCTTTATGCTGAACTACTCTTTATTATGTAACCTCCTCACCCAAGGCGTATCTCTGCAAATTGTTTTCACTTTTGTAACTTACTTCTTGGTATGTTGCCACGGAAAACAGCTCCTTTACTTGGTAATTAGCATCACCCATTCTCTATTGTCTGCATGCATCAACTTTACAGGAGGTTAGAGGGGTAAGAAGAAAATATACTGAAAAGTTCCAAGGTGAGAGACCTTGCAACAACCTAACTGCTGTTAGAATAAATACAGATCAGATACAGGCATCTCCTTTCAGTTGCCAGAATTTGGAAATACTGTAGTGTTTTTTAAACTGTTTGCTCGTAAACTGGTCATAGTGTGTGGCTATAGATGCTAAAAATTTAACTCCCAAAAGCTGGCTCTTCCCATCACTGATTTGTCCTTATTTTCTACTCAACACATAATTTAAAATCAAGGCAAACAATGGTTAATCTATGACTTCCAGGTAAGACTTTTTCATATTAAATAGGGCATAATTTTACTGCTGACAGATATTACAAAATATGAGAACCATTAAAATTAAAATATTAAGGAGAATATTGCCTTCATTTCAGGCATACAGTGGTGCTTTTTAAATCAGGTTCTGTAGCGCGCAAGAATATGTCATGCTAAAGAGGGGGAAAAATGGAATGCCATGACTGTTCTAAAGCTTTACGCAAAACTATAAATCTCTTTCAAGTGAAGGTACACAGATCTTTGTGTAGACCTCTGCAGCTAAGCAAACCAGCTAGTCTTTGATGTGCTTATAATTATTAGGGGCTAAGGATTATGTCTTTAGGCAAAGCTGTCTAGCAGTGGGAAGGTATAGATCAAAACTGACATCATGACACAAGCAAGTGGAGAGGTGAGATGAGGTGGAGCCAAAAATAGTTTGGCATTGCTATAGACCTCAAGTAACACAAACAACTCCTCAAAAAGAACACAAGGAGGGGAGCAATTAGAGCCTGTAAACTCTCAACAGAGCAAAATCCTCATGACCAGTTAGAAAATTAAAAATGTAATTAACAAAAAGCTAAGCATCAGAATAAAGAAGATTCAGCAGATCCACTTAGATGGGAACATACTGAGGTAGGTATGCCAGGCCATGAACTCAGAACTACCGCAGCAATAGGCTTCAATGCCATGAGTGCTGGGTGCCACCAGCTCCTCTTGACCAGGGGACGCAAGTGGACTACATCAAATAGAGCATCCCTCCAGACCAGACTCTGCATTTTATTTTATTTTTTTTTGTAGAGGGCAGGAGTTCTGGTAATGCCAGGCCTACACACAAGCTCGTTACTGCTAAAATTCCCATCCAAAGCCCACTGAAGGTGGTAGAAATGTTTTCACTGTGTTTAGTGGGCTCTGTATCAAATCATGTGTGTAGCTTGATATATGCAATACAGTGTACACATGAGGACAGTTAAATCATTTAAAATTACTATGGATTTTCAGAGACACTCATCTTGTGTGGCACAAAATTAAGAAAGTGCTTGTGGAGACTATTTTCTTGCCATGGGTTAACTGCCAATCATGCTTAAAACCACTTTTCATTAAAAATCTTTTTCTGGCTCTCTGGGGAAAAAGTCACAAAGGATTTGATTCCAGAGGTTTTGATTGACTTAAACTAAAAATTCAAATAAATAAATAACTAGGAGATCTAACACCTACGCTGAAGGGAGCAGAGATCTAAAAACTGTAGCATAAACACGTGTCCTGCAAGTCTTTCCAGATCACAGTTTGTCTGTGCACTGGATAATACCTTTTAAGCATTCCATAAAAATGTTACAGAGTGAAATAAAAATCATGCTGTGAAATAAAAGGCCAAGATTCTCAGTTAACTTGAAACTTGATAGCAAGAGAAAGATGTGTGTGCCTAGGAAGACCAGAAAATGAAGAAGGCTTTGTGATCAGCATCAGAGAGGGTACATGAGGGTTAAGGAGGACATCTATTGGTTGTTAGATGAAAGAAGTCATTATAGATCAGCAGAGGAACAAATGTTATCAACTAAGGTAATGCAAGGCCAGGAAGGTTACAAAAACAGGGGGACAATTCTAAACATGGCCTTGAAATGTAAGCAGGCTTGCCAGGACTGTCAGGAATAGGGGAAGATCTGAGTAAACTACAGGGGATTCAGAGGTCGCAGACTGAATGCAAGACCAGACTGGTAACTCAGGCACTGTATGGAAGACAAAACACCATAGCCTGTGTCATTATTAATTATCACAAACAACATGTAAGCCATTCAATGTAAAATACTAACACAGAATTAAGAAGAAATTAATTTTCCACTTCAGGTTCCCACTGATGCCGTTCCTTGCCAGTAAGGCGAAACATTCAGAGCCCCTACAGTTTGAATGTCACTTTATGAATAGTGTGGGAATTTAGACCTTGCTCTCTGTGAGAACTGTTAAGATTTTCTACCTGACTGGTAAAAACCAGGAAATTTTTCCAGAAACATTTCAAAATTTTATTTTAAGCTGAAAAACCTCAAGTGATTTCATGAGACATCGGTCCCATCTAACATTTCAGAACACAATTATCTCAACATCAGTGTTTTTAAGATACCTCTGTTAGGTATGTTGCCTAAACATTAGTGTTAGTAATATTCAGAATTTAATTCTAAGTAGAAATACATGGTTTCCCAATTTGCCTTTCAACTATGCAGCAGTTATCTGTCTTGTCACAACATGAATCCCTTTTGGGTGAAAGCTATTGATTTGGAGGTTAAAATCATCTTGCTAGGCCTTAATGTAATTTGTTGGAAGTTGGCCTTGGGAAACTTTCTGACACTGACTACATATGCTCTTTGTTGGATATTTATTGAGCAATGATGTCTGAAAGGCTGAGTTCTTCACCTCCTTGATCATTATTAGTTATGGCATTTCTTAACAAGCTGTGCCACGTCAGTTCTTTGCAACTCAAGTTTTACATTAGCAACCTACAGTTCAGAGCACTGAACAAACACACTCTTCCACCATGGATGACAACAGTGTTCCAGAAGCACATATGTAAGGTTACACCCATAAACAGAATTTAATAGTAATCTACAAATACTGTCAATATTGAATAAATTCCTTTCTGTTTATAATCAAGTGAAATGAGGAGCACAACATAAGTATTAGGCAAGGCTAAATGAGAACTCCCTGACCTCATTAAGGATCTACTACAGATATAATTCAACAGAAAACCTTTGGCAGAGGAAAGCACAATATCTATGGCCACTGGTCTGTTGATCAAACGGGAGTTGGGAAAAAGGAGACAGCTAATGCAGTCCTTGAGATGTGCACCACCATTACTTCAATCTTCTCATGCCTCCAGATGCGTTTTCACAGGCTGACAAATGTAAAATCTCATGGGAATAATTTTCTTTAGAAGATTTTAATCAGTTGAACAAAATACCTGATTATGTCAAAACCATATCAGGCAATAGTAGCGAGATCAATTGACACTTCATCTTGCTTAGAAATATTCTCACCAAAATACTATACTCTGAAGGTCTACAGGTGTTTTTACCACATGGACTCAGATGTTCTTAGCTTTGAGGGTGGCTTCTTCAAAACAGTGTGTAACAAACTGCAATCAAGTGAGGAACTGAGAAGAGTGAAAATGCAGAAAATTTTTAAAATCCATCTTTTTTTAGTTTTATCATGACACAAATCTTTATATAATGTATGTGAGGAATCTACCAATGATTATAGAACTCTGGATGACATCTATAAATTTCAGCTGAAATTATATTGTCATTCTGCATTATTTGTAGGAGCTTGAAACTTTTCCAAAAGTCTGAGTTTGAAATATATTATGTTTGAAGTGAGCCAGGTACACAGAAATTTCTTGACAAATTAAATATATCTAGGGCAAGATGGAGCACCGTCAAGGGCTTGGGAATCAGCCAGGAACAGTGACTCATGTTATTTTTAAGTAGCGTTGAGCTGAGTTTTGGGGACAGGCTAGCTCAGGAAATCCCATCAGATATTGATATACGAGAACAGTTCACATACATACTGTTTATATATATTACAGTGCAATGTATATAAATGAAATATATTGTAGAGGCCAGATATTATCTAGGGAGGAGTTCAGTATAACATGGGATCAATAGCACTGATCACACCTTGTTCCCTCCGTTTGTTTAGGTTGCTGCCTTCTTGTAGAAGCCTGAAGCGGGTGCTCAAGAAATTTGGGGGTTGATCTGGGAAGTGTGACCACTGGTGGACTAAGTGAAAGCCCCAGAAAGCAGGGACTAGATGAAGAGGACTGGTCTTAGGAGATGGATAGGGGACAGAGATTTGTTTGAAATTCCATTTTAAAGCTTCTGGCTCTGGCATGAGTTTATCTCCCCCCCTCAAAATGTTAGATAAATATAGTCATTTACATAGAAAGAGTTTCCACTGGGTCCACAAAGTTCATGCCTCATGACACCTTTTTTGCTAACTACAGTTCATGAAACAAAAACATCATCAAGAAAAGACACTGGAAACAAAACCTGTGACTGAGATTTTATGTGTTTAAGGTGAGATCCAATCTGCAGTGAAACAAACTCATGGGAGATTCCTGTTTATTTTCATATAAAATGAATTGGATGCAAATTCATTACTGTTTATAGGCTGAATCTCAGTGTCAGTTTGTCCCAGGGGCATTGAAAAGTACTTTAAATGATTCTGATAGTTAACTATTCAGCAAATGAGAACCCTTTAAAGACTTTATCATATAAAATGACTTTAATAATTTATGCTTATGGGGCATTACAGACGTCATTGCTCTGAAGGAGGGGAAGACTGTGTGCCTGCACATGTATAACCGTAGTGTAATAACACGTGTAATGGATCTGATATGCAAGTAAGACAGTTGCGATCACATCAAGTTTCTTCCCTATCCTGCACTTTGCATATACGTCTGTAACATTATATAAAGTTCTCAGTGAACTTAAACATAGTCTAAATTCCAAATTCTAGTAATAGCATTAGTTTGCAAGGAATTAAATGAAGACACAACTTAAGGCTTAAATTTTCTGGATTCAGCATAAGAGAATAGATAATGATCAGATATAAGTCTTCAGTATCTTAGTTATATTAGGTGCACAGAACAACTACCTAAGAGGAGAAGAGAAAGCGAGGGAGATGTAACTGGGCACTTTAAAGAGTGCCCAGTGACAGATGTCTGAAAAAAAGGTTGGTTTTGGCAATTCTAGTGGTGAAAGGGCTTGCCCAAAGGCCCAGTTGTGGTGCAAAAATGGCTCAAAGCGACTGAAGCTTGAAAACAAAAGACCATGAAGAAAAGAGTTCAGGATATTCCCTATTTGACTTCTACTCTGCTGGAGAAGGCAGGAGGCAATACCGTATTGCAGAGCCTTGAAAGTAATGGGTTTATACAATATATAGAAACAGCCCAATAAATAGACATACTGCCTCTCTGCTTTGCTTTGTATTTGAATGGCATTTGTGTGCTCTGGGTAAACACTGAGATGTACAGCTCTAAGAGAGTCCAATGTTACCTGAGATCTCAAAAGTTTTACGACTTCTGGTGGTGTTTAATCATATTCTACTTCTTGGCATGGGGCAAGGACAAAAGCTCAGTGATTTCCTCTAATACTAAAGATGCAGTAGAATAAACAACACAAAACCGTGTCTATTTTGTACAAACGTTTCATGTTCTTTATTTCCCCTCTGTCTCCTTCCTTTCTGCTGGAGGCCAGCTACCTAGACGGAGACACTTCTGCTTGGTTTGTGCCATAGGCTCAAAGTCAGGTCTACATGTTTCATACATCTCTTCAGGACAATCCAGAGGGAACACAAGGAGAAAGTGACTGAGGTGTGAGTCCTCCTGCCTGAAAAGTTGTGTGTGCTTGAGCTATTAGCCTAACCCTGTCATTTTTGCATCAGAACTCCTTATGGAATGGCAAGAATCCTTCTGCACGCAAAGCTCTTACTTTAAAGCCAGGATCTGAGCCATTTACATCAGTAAAAGCTTCATCCAAATGCTGCCAAATCATTCACGATGTGACTCCAGCTACTGGTGCAGTGTGCATGAGCAAATATTTAAGGGTGAATGAGACTTCCATACCTGGCCTTTAATGCAGGTAAGAACACAGGTTTTCCAGATTCGGTCCCTTACCCCTTGCATTCAGTTCAGTTTGCACAGTCTGAACTTT
>VZTU01008108.1:50120-69410 GCA_013400835.1 Zapornia atra
ACACGGTGTTGTACAGGACAAGTATTGATTAAAACAAAAAGGGCTTTTTAAATACCAGTAATTCTTACCAATTCTAGAAGTTATTGATTCGGCATCAATGTCATTAGCCTTTTTCTTTGCCACTTCAGCTAGTGCCAATTCACCCTTATCTAGTGCAAGGTAATGGATGTCCTTTGGAAATAAAAGAGAGGGAAAAAAAGATTAATCTAAAATGAATCTCATAGGAGTAACAAAAGGGATTTTGAAAGAAAGAGGCTTTTATTATTTAGATCACAAACACAGATGGAACTGATGAACCTACCATTACATTTTAATTCCCTCCCAATGCAAATTTATTATCTTGCTTGTGCTGCTGAATACAGCAATGAATAAAACACTGACCAATCACACCCTGATAAAAGTGAAGCTATTGACTCAGTGTATGAAAGAAAGCAATCTGCCTGCTTTTAAGGTAACTTCTGTTGGTGCAACAGGAATTAAAAGAAGGTTGATAGGTGGCTCTTTGTAAATGAGATCTGGAGTACTCGACTCTTCTGACTGACAGCCCCTATTTGAAGTTTCTAAAAGTTTCCCCCTAGTACATGAAATTTGGGGAAAAGCTCCTCTGGGAGTAGTTTTTGTTTGGGAGTTTTCATGTTACACTTATTGTTCTTTGAGTAAGGTGATGGTGATCTTCCTTGTGCTGGAGGTAATGAGAGCAGCAATGGTTGCTAAATGGTTTTTACACCAACACAAGTGACACAATTCATGTGTCACTCTTGGACCACAAGGAGCTTTCCAAAAATGTTGTTGTCTAGCATGACTAGTTGCCAATACTTTGGATCTAGTCCTTCACCCAGGGTTGAAAATCAGATGGCTGCAGCAGAAGTGTATCATTACAAACTGAATTGCAAGGTTTTTTATTGTGTACTAACCTTTGAGGTGAAAACCACCTGTACTACATACAACACAATTTGTGGGAGAATATATTCCCACTGACAAATTACAGTCGCACTGCTCTTGGTTTTGGCCCTTGAAGTCAAGTCTCATCCTTGACCATTATAAAGAGTTAATTAACCCCCCTGTCCTTTGGCATCACGGCCAGAGGCTGCTCTGTGCATGAACTGAGACAGATGAAGTGAGAAAAACCCAAGAACAGTCAGCAAAGGGTTTTTCCCCCCCCACTCCTTTGCTTAAGATGCTATTTGGTATCCAAAGATCTAAGTAATTCCTGGTCATTGTTCTACAATGTGTCTGGATGCAGGAATTTAAAGGAAAAATGAGTATTCGCTGGAAACAGTGACCTCTGCATACCATAAAAGCAACTATATTCTCACTAATGCAGACAATTTCAGGTGAAACTGTCCTCAGTGTGAGTTTACAGCAACCTTCATCAATATGGCAGAAACTCTTAGATGAAAAAGAGACCTTGCTCAAGAAAGAGAAGCTAGATGAAAACAGTGACAGCAATAGCATTAGGAGAAGAGACTGCTTCTATTATCCCCCTAATAACAATAAAAATAAGAAGCAAACTGAGAATGTTAGGGAAACTGGGACTTATTACACAGGAAAACCTGGGAGTGACTTGCAGGATCCCAGCATTGCGCAGGAGAGAGCAACATTTTGTAATTACAAACGCAGGTGTGACTTGAAAAAAAAGCCAACACTTAAAAGTATCTTAAAAAGAAAGTGTCTTGGAGCAAAGTAACGAGTCACGAACTTGTTGCGAACTCTGTACTTCCTCTCTTTGTAGGTCTAACATGGCTGTCAGGAGAAAAGGGCCTGAGTAGCAAGGTATGATTTCTCTGAAGATTAAACTGTAGATATTGTCAGCTTATTTAGATAACAATAGAAAACCTAAGGGCTCTCGAACAAGTCTGGACTTACAAAGATTTGACTACATAGGCAGATTGTGCTCGCTAATTTAAAACACATTCTGACTATGCCTAATGACTGCCTTTTCATAGTTTAAAATACCAGAACTATTGTACACTTCCATGCAATTTTAAATAATAAACGTGGGGAGAGGATGGAAACAACTGCAGAAAGCAACAAAGTTCTTCCACTTAAGAGTTTGTGCATGCTGTATCAACCCATCTGTTACTTTCAGACCTTGCTTTCGCCCCTTTTCTGTTTTGAGTAAAGAAAAGTGAAGATGCTACATATTCATTGCTAACTAACAGGGGCTTTGTAAGAAATAAGGACAGAGCAGTAGGCTGGTAAGTGGCTTTCTTTGTGGTGCCTAAAGTTGTTGTCATAAAGAATCTAATTTTTTTTTTAAAGTAGCTCTTGTCTCTATCTGTAAACAAGCTTTAGAAAGGAAAGATTACAGCTATAAAAACGTCCTAATTAGACAATTTCAGATCATCTAGGTGTTCCTCGCTCAAATCAGTCAGGAAAATTTGATTTTTCTATGAATTTAACACTCTCTGATTAAACTAGAAAACAAATAAAAGAGGGAGAAGAAACACTGGATTACAGCGTGTCTTAAAGAACGACAGGGAAAAAAATAAATAATTAAATTAGCAGAATATTCATTACAGATTTTATTCACACAATTATCTAAGAATTTATCAGTCCAAAGATCACGTCCCTCTCAAAGACAATGGTGACGATAAAAACAATTTCCAGCTGCTTATCAGGGGTTTGCTGAAAGGGCTGTATTTTATCATTTAACAGTTTATTACTTTTTGGACTACTTCCTTTTTACTCTCATCTTTGTGACTCACAGAGCTGGCCCTTGGTGAGCAGAAGTCATTTGAAACACTGATGTGCATTTGTCTATAGGATATTTCTGGGCAAAATTCCAACGTTTCTTCGAAACATGCACTTTCCTCATCAGTGTATCACCCAAGATCTGACAGTTTTATTAAAGTGTCTTTTCCTTGCATTTTTTGCTACCTTTGGTACGCGGGATGGCCTTTTGAATTTTCAGCAGCTGAGAGCCGGAGCATACTACAAAAGGATTTCAAGCTAACAGCCCTTCTACTGCTTGATCTTTTCTGTCACAGATTGGATCAGTCACTGTCCAATAAATGTAGCTGTTGTTCATGATATTCTGCCCTTTGCAGTTTTATTTTTTTATTGAACTTCGCAGGAGATGATAATAATTGATGGGCTTAGATGTGACGTGAGGGTAAAGCTTATGGAGAGACACAGCAGTGTCTGTGTGTCCTGTTATGGCATCATACTAGTGACGCTATAGCTACAGGACTAAACTTTTAAGCTCTCTCCCCCCCACCCCCCCACTTTTTAATTTCTATGAAAGAAATTGGCCCTCAGGAAGCATTCTCTCAAACGTCATTGCAGTCTCAAAACAAGCAACAGGAATGCTGCAGACCCTGTTGTTCAGTGAAAGAGATGCTCAGGATAAACCCTCCAAGACACAGGACATTTCCTTAGATGTCTCAGGAAGTGGGTACGCAGTGTTTGGACCCTCCTCAGCCTGTTACCTTCTGTCTTCCCCATTACTAACAGATTTATTTTTTCTCATTTTGCTTATGTCATCAGATATCGTTCTTTAGTTTACTATTTCTTCCTGAAATCCCATTAAACTAACTGGGAATAAGGTGGTGTGACTCCTAGAGCCGTCACCACTGAGGTTTTTAAAATGGATTTGGTTGGTCTGTAAAACAGCAGTACGAATAATTGACCTATATATTAATTATTCGTGCTGCACATAATGATAAATGCTTTAAATACAGGTAAAGTCAAGTTGTATGTTATTAATTGCATTTTGACCTATATAACCAATAGACACAAACTGTCCCACGTTAAGCAGAAGCGAAGGATGCACAAACCTTGCTTAGCAACAGTATTGTTACACTAATACCTAGAAGGACTGCATGCTTTCAGGAAACAAGCTATCTAATTTTCACACAGGCTTTGTTGCACTAACTCCCTAGAAAATACCGTGGCACAAATAAATACTTTTTATGACCTATGCACCTTTAAACTTCTTGAGTCCTGTACTTGGTAGTCTTGCAGCAGTGCCACCGTTATCTTATTGTAAAGTTTGTTCATTAATACCTTATTCAGGAATTAGCAAAAGGACATTTCCCCAGAGGAGGCAGTGAAGTAACAGAGGATTTGAAGAGGAAGGTATGTGTGTGCTGCTTGTTGTATTAATTAGGGGAAACCATGAGGAATCTTGGCGAGCAGAATGAAGACAATATAGAACCATTTATGATCTCATAGCAGTGCAAGCCAGGAGGAACTATGTGGACATAGATATTTATGTTTCCCATCAGTGAGATGGGGAATGGAGAGGAGGTGTCAAGAGAGGAAAAGGAAAATGAAGACGAGTAGGAAAGGATGGAGCTAATTTTTCTGTGAACACTGAAACTCCTCTTGGAAGGAAGCTGGAGAACCTTTTTGTTGAGAGGAGGACATACTACCACTTGTGGAGCCCAGTACTAACAGCATCTCTGTCTTGTTAGCAGCTTTGCACCCTTCTCTTGACCCAACACTGGTGTTGCCCACCCTCGGACAGAAGTGCTCCCTTAGTCCTGCTGTCAGCAGACGGAAGGAAAGAGGAAAAGATCATGTAGGAAATGCTCTCAGCCATATGAGAGAGGGCCCTTGAGACGGCAGGCCAAACACTGGATCATTTGTTCTGCCAGAATGGCTTGAATTACTCAGGGAAAATTCATTATCCTTATGGTGGGAGAGCCCCCTGACAGGTTACAGTTTGAGTCTTATGTGGCTGCAGCAGTGCTTAGCTTGATTAGATACAAAATTTGTACTAAAGAAGTTACATTCCATATAAAAAGAAAAGGAAAAAGATAAGCTAAAAAGAGGAAAAAACCCAAGGACAGTAAACATAAAACATGCAATGGATTTCCTAAAAGTCTGACATTTCCATCACATCCTTTTGATGCATACTTAGAAAAGTTTATCACAGTATTCACATCTTTCTAATTAGATGGAACAAGCCAGATGATTAGAGCCGTGAAACAAACATCAAAAGGTTCACACAACTTTTTATATAATTAGAAGGGAATTTTCATAACCCATAAAAGCAGGATTTAATTGTGTAATTTAACATACAATTTAAATATCAAGATCAAACTAGCAGGGCAAGTGACTTAATGGGATAAATGATATTAACATCTAGTGTCAAAGCTTAATTTAAACAACAGAATGTCTTCATTATGCAAAAGAGTCAAGCAAACGAATCGTTCAAAGGGCCTTTTTTTTCAACAAGCCCCTTTCCTATTGTTTCTTTGAAAACAATGAAATCAGCTGTGGAGCAGCAACATGCTGAGAGACTAGGAAAGCACGATTGGCTTTGTCCATCTGACCTCACTGTGACATTGTGGTGCAAGATCTTATAAAACAAGAGCCTCCTGCGGAGCTCACACAGAGGACCTTTTAAGAGCTGGTTAATTTTACTTTTGTAGTTAATTAAATGGGAGGGGGCAGAGAGTGCATGAAATGTAAAAACCCTTGGGTTGATGCTGCTGAGCTTTGTTGTTTTAAAAGTACCTGTAGAAGCGTTCATAATTTGTCACTTTTCACAAAACCCTAAGAGACAAACTAAGGGCATTCAGGATCCCCAGGATATGGCCAGCTCTTGTGTCCAGGACTCAGCAGTTGCACTTCTTAAAGGAACGGATTAGAAACATATAAGCTTATTAGAGTGAAAGATGACATTCACTCACATCAGGACGGATGAAGAAGGGGAAAGTTCAAAAACATATACATTAATTCCTGGAAAATAAAGAATAGCCTTTAGGCTATGTTAGGAAAAATGTCAATGACTCTAAAGATACCCAATTCCTATTGAGGACTTTCATGATGGCAAAGAGCAAACCTTGTAGAATAGTTTTGCCTTCAGTGTGTTTCTAAGACTGCAGATGACACGGATACATTTTAACGTACAAAAAAGCTGACAACTAACATTCTGACAACAGCCTCTGTCTCCAGAAATGACTCACCATAAACAGGTCCCGAGCACCTATGTCAACAGCTAGCAGAAATGCCTTTTCAAATCTCTGATACCTGCAAGGAAAAGAAAACGTGTCACTTGCTGAGGATAATCTAAAAGCTGCATCAAATTTTGTTAATGGGCAGCTTAAGTCCTTCAGTTCTCATCAAAAGTGATGTCAATGCTTCACTGGGGGAACTTGATATGCTCATAATCAGACTGCAGAACTATGAGGTACAGGGCAGTGACTACCCTTAACCTTCTTCGTTGTTTAAAACCTTCCGCAACTGTTACACTCAGTCAGATGTAGTTGAATCTAGAGGGACATGAAGGTACTGTAGATCTTAACAAATGGATATTTTGAAAGATATCAGCCACAACAGATAAGTGCTAGCCCCAGTAACACTCAAAATCCCCTACAGAAAAGACTAATCCCAAATCTCACAAGACTTCAGAGGTCCTTGTAGAAGTTTGCATTGAGGTTTTTTCCTCACAGACCCCTCAATACAGCCCTCTGAAGATGATAATCCAGTCGAGTCATGCTCAACAGTCATGAATGACTGACCATACCAGCAACTGACAATGATAGAGAGTGACACTGCTTTGCCTCCTAACTCCCTCAGCCTGGTATTAGCACAGATTCTTAAGAGCTTTCTGAAGACCCTATGGTGAAGAAGATTCTGTTAATGAAGTAAAACAAGGGGGAAAAAAAGCAAAATTCACAAGCAAAAATTACCTCTAAATGTGTTCTAGAAGGCACCACCTGAGTATCACTTAGAGATGCAGTAATGTACCAAGGGAGCAGTGTGCATGTGGACCCTTTACTATTAAGCCAGAAGGACTGTATCATGGCAGGCTCAGATCGTTACTTTGGTGGGTTGATGGCTTGCTGAAGAACAGCTCCTTCAATTTGTAATGACATGGACTGCGACACCTCCTTCCTACCTGGAAACCATACATCACCTCCTGGCAATTACAGCAAATATCTACATGGGATGGAGATACTATGGAAGGCTGTCTGTATCCTCTTGTTTGCAGTCCTTGGGAATTCCACAGGAACGGAAGCAAACAAGCCATCCGTTAGCAGCTTTCTGAGAATATATACAACATTGCACTGGCAAATGCTAATTACAACAGGAAATTCTGCACTGGGTTAATGCTTCTCCTATACTAGATGTAGATAACCATTCTATGACCATTCTGTACTGAAAGTAATTCTATTTGCACACACTTTCTTCTCCTGCATGCTTTAAACTTTAAAAGTAGTTAAAGAAATAGATTTGGTAATTATTTTTAGATATGCAAACCAATAAAATATCTGGATTTTATTTCAGTTGTGAAATCATTATTCCTTATAGAATGATTTATATATTTTTCTCACTACTGGCAAAGTTTACCCTTTCTCACCTGTTAACAATTTCAACAATAGATAGTGGTGGACGCATGAAGTTTGGGAAGGAGATGACTTCTTTGCCCCAGCGGGGTGAAAGCAGCATTGTGATTTCTCAGTGCTAGAAAGGTGTCACAGAATCACAAGGTTGGAAAAGATCTTTAAGATCATCAAGTCCAACTGTTCCCATCCTATGCTAAACCATAACCCTAAGTACTTGATCTACCCTTTTTCTAAACACATCCAGGGAAGGTGACTCAACCACCTCCCTGGGCAGCCTGTTCCAGGCCCCGACAACTCTTTCAGTAAAAAACGTTTTTCTAATATCTAATCTGAACCTACCCTGGCACAGCTTCCTGCCCTTGTTCTATGTGTCGTTTGTACTTGCCCAACAAGTATTGTCCAACAGCATCATATTGATAGGACAAGAGGGAATGGCTTCAAACTGAAAGAGGGGAGGTTTAGATTAGGAAGATATTTTTTACTATGAGCATGGTAAGGCCCTGGCACAGGTTGCCCAGAGAGGGTGTGGAAGCCCCATCCTTGGACATGTTCAATGCCAAGTTGGATAAGGCTTCGAGCAACCCGATTTATTGGAGGGTGTTCCTGCCCATGGCAAAAGGTTGGAACTAGATGATCTTTGAGGTCCCTTCCAACCCAAATCATTCTGTGATTCTATATAGATGCCAGTATTTATACAATTCTATATCTTGAGGGTATCTCGGGAAACCATCACTCTTCTCCAGGCCAGTGTGCATGAGCACAGGAGAAACACAGGAATGCTCCTTCCCCTTGGTGGGTGGAGTTCCATATGACATACCATACAGGGATTCCTGTTCCTGCCTGAAGCTTAAGCAGTTTGCTACCTCCCTCTCACTCCAGCCTTCTTGCTTTCTTCTCTTCTGCCACATGCTTGGAATGATTCAGCAGATTGCGAGACAGAGCCAGCAAGGACTTTTCCTCAAGGAATAACATTCATGACATGAAGACATAATATGTTAGCTTAAGTAGAAAAGGAAATGCACACTCCAGGTGAGGTTCCTAAGAGCTGGAGTGGAGAGTCCTTCCCCCCTAAAGCTAATTTTCCTGCTGTGTCTTCCAAACACTAATTTGCAGCCCTCCTCACAGAACCTGTTTAAGGGAGGGGAAGAGATGAATTAAGGTTAACCTCTTGATCACTGGAGAACAAGCAGTGCATCACCGTTTTATCATGCACATCTGTGTATCTGAAGCTTTTCAACATGCTTTCTATGAAGGATTTTCCATTAAAACACATTATGTTGTAATGCTGCTTCTGAAGCTTGTGCTTCAATTAAGACAAATAAGTACATGTTAAAATATGTGTATCTTGAATAGCTATCATGTATAACTTTTTCTGGAACATTTTCCTTTTCAATTATGGATTACACATCCATTCTTAGTACTTAGAGGGGAAATTGGGAACCGAACAGAAACTGGCTACACAACTAGCTAAAAATAATGCCTGCATCGTTATTTTGCTTTTCCAAAATCTTGTATACAGACTATTTGAATGATATTTGCTTTACCCAAAGCAAAAATGCCTGCAACTAAAAAATGTAAAGTAACTTTTTCATTTGATTGATCTGCAGAGCAGAATCATGGCCTTAAAGCTGTCATTTCTCCGCTGTTTCACAAAGATTTCAATTTTTTTTTCCTTCAATCAACATACATACTTCAGTCTCATTATAGCCCCTAGTCATAAAACTGTGAAGTTAGCTCATTATTTTCAGATCTGTACTGAGAGAAAAAAAAAGGGGGGGCTGAAGACTGTCCAAGAAATGTTCTTCACAAAATAAAATAGCTGGAAATAACAATCACAGATACTTCATAAATTATTATAAATGGAATTGCTTTAAAACAACTTGGAGGTTTCAAACAAGACTGACAAGTTTGCATTACTTAGGCAAACAGTATTAAATCAGTCAAGAATGTCAAAGGGGTTTTTTTTAAATAGGTTTTATAGAAGATACTTGTTATTTTGAGTCTATTTGGCATGGAAGTTATGCTGGTTTTATTCTACAGGAACAATTAAGAGTCCTGTGCTGCACGAGACCGACCTCAAGTTAATAATGTCCATTTTATAACCGTATTTTGTCATGGGAAGACCTCTTGCTATTGCTAGCACACTTCACTTGCAGTTTATCAGCTCCTCAAACAAACCATCCCCCTAGCAAAACACCCTCCCTTTTGTTCTTGTGCTGCAATTACAAGGTACAATATTTGCTTTCTAAAACGGCATCTACAGGGTACTGGTCTCAAAGTGAATGTCTTCCTGCCCCTTCCTCCACCTTGTTACTTATTGCTTGCTTCACAATAACTCCAGCAATCAAGACTCATATGTCTCTTGAAAAAGAGAGATAAGGAAATCTGCCTGTAAACCATGAAGTTCAGCCACTTGTTTGGTCAAAGTGACAGCCAACAGAAATATGACCTTCAAGATTAAAACTCTCAAACTGCGATTAACTCTATAGAACAGATAGGAAAACGTTTCCCTGCAAGCTGTTTAGCACATACAATATTAAGTTCAAATTCTCCTATAATAAAAGAACACTGCTATTATATGCACTTATACAACCTTTCTACATATCCTATGGAAATTTGAAGAGATGGCTATTAGTACATCTGTTGTACGGGCAAGAAAACAAAGAGGAAATGTGAGTGATATGACAGGGGCCATGTGGGTCAAAAACGGTGGAAGTCTCCTCTGAAGATATTCAAGACACATCTGGATGCCTACCTGTGCAATCTGTCCTAGGGAACCTCCTTTGGCAGGGGGGTTGGACTCAATGATCTCTGGAGATCCCTTCCATCCCCTACAATTCTGGGAATCTAGCCCTGCCTTCCATAGCGGGGTGGCAAACCTGCCGCCTGCTTTGATTTTGAGAACGTGACTTAACAGAAAATATGCCAGGAAAGCTTTTAATTTATTTTAAAATATATAACAAATTTTTTAAAAATCTACTGACTTCAGAAAACTTGGTTTTCACCTGCATAAAAAGACAATCAAATGCCCAGTGTTTTCTCTTGCTGGATGTTTAGAAACAAGGTGATTTTAAATACTGTAGATTATACTAAAACCATGCACACAGATTGGTGCCTGGGGAGAAGAGAAGTCTCCAGTTTTTATGAGAGGTTCTACAAATATATCAAAAGGCAGAATTTTGTCATCTGTATTCCACAACACCTAAATTCAATGTGGTCACTTAGAGAGATACATTTTTTCAGGCTGAAAGTGTTCAACTTAAAAATATTTGTAATATCTAACCATAGTATTACCATATCTCATAAAAAGTCTGGGAACCAGGAATTAAAAATCATGTGGAGGGAGGAGGAAGGGCAGAGAGAGAGAGAGCTCATGCAAGCAAGAGAGAAATATAGTGCAGAAAAGATGGAAACATTTCTTTAGGGACTAGTTACAACCAACAAGCCTTCTTAGACATGCCCATCGACCATGTAAGCATATTCCTTGTGCTGGGCTGATAAAGGAGGGCTGCAGCAGTTTTTTTCCTTGTCTTCAATAAGGGTACACAACATTTAGAAAATAATCTGCATGGGAAGAGCCGTGGCACAAATAATATTTATACGGCAATCCTTTTTAATGGAAGAAATTTCAGAGGCCTCCTCATCTCACAGTCCAATCAAGGGTGATGTGCATTCAATAAGCGAATATTAAATATGCACTGAGCAAACAGAACAGGAAAAAAATGAATATTGAAATAATTTACATGTAATCAAACTACACTGAAATTAAGTTTTAATTGTTCAGTATTCTGTGATGCATATGCAGATTTTAAAGTATTCAGAATATCAATCAAGTGTTTACTTACATCAAGCAATTGTATTTAAGCATACAAAACAGATGATGAAAATATGTTCAATCAGCTACAGCTCCCAACATTTACTGCAGGGTTTACATGATCACTTTTAATTCAGTTATTTCATTTAATATTTCAATTTAATAGCTCATTCTTTCATTCAATTTCTAGGCATCTTGCCCAATTCTTAAACACAATAATAATAATTATTCATAAAAGGAGCTGTTTCCCATAAGTTCTCATATCAGCAATTTTTGGAACAGAAATGGTTTTCATGCCTTTTTTTACCCTAAAAAGTGTTGTTATTATATAAATATTTTCCTTTTAAATTAGACAGTATTAAAATAAAGAACAACATCTGTAAAATGACTCTGCACCCTGTTTCAATGGAATTCTGAGCCAGAATAATTAGAGATTGTCAGGTTAAATGTAAAAAGTGTGTAGCTAGGTTTCTAAGTCATTCTCTTTTTTTTCTTTTTTGGTTTCAAAACAGCTGTTCAACATAGCACCACCGACTGTAGCTGTATTTCAGAATAAAGCCTTTGAGCCCATTTGAAAAACCCTCTTATATATTTCACATAAGAAATATTGATGCATAAGGAAGTCAGATATAGATGGTGCAATTTGAGCATATCCTTAAAATGGCAACCCTGAAATTCTGTTCACCTTCAAGGAGACATTTTACAGTAAAATTTCAGTAAATTGTGAAGACTTAGATTGCTATTTAACCTTCCATATATAAAATACAGTATTAGTCAAAAGACTTACATCCTGCATTTTATAATGAATGATGAAATACTGGCATTTTACTTAGAGTTCCAAGAGAGGAATAAATACATCAATATGCCAAATCACTTTAAACAAAAGTCAACCAAAACCTGATACCATTTTACCTCGATGAGCTCAGTTGGACACCCTATTTAAAATAAAATAGTTGCAGGGAAAAATCAGACCACTGAATGCAGCCCCAAAACCAGTAACTCACAAAAAAACCTCTCTCTCTCTTGTTCCCCAAACTAAGTTTGTGTTTCAGAATCATGTGATTTGGGGGACTCAGTATCAAAATTCTGGAATTTCCTTCATAATCTCTTACTGTTTGTTTGGATAATTAACTGTCTGGAAAATACACCTATCCCTGATACTACTGATCTCCTTTGGCAAAAGTCAATTAATTGATAGGTATTTGTTTACTGCATCTAGACTATTTCAACACCAATGTCATACCAGAAGTTTCATGTATCACAATTAGAAATTTAAAAGAAAATATGCTGTGAGAAGCAAAGCATACTGTTGACCAATTTCCTATGCTTCCTCCTACATGAGGCTCAACACAGTAACTCTACATGTTCCCCACATGCTGACATATGCTCCTCCTCCCATCAGGGTATACTCCGCTCCCTCCAACAATGGCTTGAGCAAAAGGCAACAGAGACTGTGTTTGGTGTTAAGCCATGCATGTCTTGGTTAGCAGAACATCTATCTGCTGAACTTTCACTGTAGCTTTTTGTGACAGAGGTAATTACCTAATTTATCCTATTTAACCCTAGCTGGTTGCTGATTGTCACAAAACTGGTAGGCATTTGTTTCCAAGACTGCTAACCCCCATAAAGCTGGCTGAATTAACCAGTGATTCTCTAAGTTAGTAGGGAAGAAGAATCAATGGATGCACTGGCAAGTTACGACTGCTGAGATGTCAGTGGTATTACTTTGCCAGCCTCCTGCTATTATGCTACTCCTTTTTTTAGATTATGAGCTCTTTTGAACAGGACATAAAAACCTCTCAGGGGGATCCACAACGTTGTTGCCTACTAAGATACTCTCATAGTGATGAGGAGAAAGTGCTGCAGAGCACACCAAAGGCTAATGGAGAAACAGCCACTGGGTCTATATGTATGTGAGTCAAGGGCATAATCTTCTAAATTGTATTTTAGATGCATAAGCTCTAAAGGTTGTCCAGGTATAATCTATAGATCCCTTCAGGCCCAAATTTAGCAGAGCATTAATGTATGGGTTTATGACCTATAATTTTCTACAGGCCCTCAATATAGGCATGTTAAGTGAAGCACAGGATTTGGGGCTGGAGTGACTTGTTTAAAAAGAAATCCCATACGGAGCCTTTCAAAGGTCATGTACAAATATGTCTCAAATAGAAGTTAGTGAATAAACACGAGAAAATGTCAAACCAGCATAAATATCTTGTTACCCAAAATCTCTGTTACTTGAAGTACACTGTTAAATTACCTATAAGTCCACCTATAACTTTATAGATTGTTGGGCGTAGAACCAAATGCCCTTCACATCAAAGGGCACCCTCTGGTATGAAGCAAGCAAGCAAGCAAACAAACAAACCAAATTAAAAAAATAGGAGGAAAGAGAAAGCTAATAAGGGGAGCCAGACAGTATGACTCCCTGGCCAGAGAAAACCCTTGAGGGCTCTAACTGGCTGTGAATCCTGAAGACGTTCCCAACTCAGAGAGAAAAAAAAAAAGGAAAAAAAAAAAAAGAGAAAAACAACAACAAAAAAGGGAAAATAATCTTACCATGTGATTCCTGTACTCTAGGATGATATTCTGTTCTAGGAAACTTAAATATATTCTTTTGTGAAATACTTCAGATAACTCTATGCTAAATATACATGCTTCTCAGAACAGGCTTTCTATGCTCAAAGAAAAGATGTCCAGGCATTTTTGAGTAGGATTTTCAAGAGAACCAAGTTAATTTTTGAATGAGGCAGTTTAGTAAGAAGGTGCCACTTGAACTTTAAAAATATTTATTTAATAAGAAATAGGATAGATGAAGTATTCTAGAAGTAGTAGTTTTAGCTATAAAAAAGCTACATTATTAATTTGTTGACCTTTGTTCTATTAACTATGAAACAGCACAAGTTCAAAACTACAGAGCTATCTTACAGAATCACAGAATCATGGGGGTTGGAAGGGACCTCCAGAGATCATCAAGTCCAACCCCCCTGCCAAAGCAGGTTCCCTAGGACATATCGCACAGGTAGGCATCCAGACGGGTCTTGAATATCTCCAGAGCAGGAGACTCCACACCCCCCTGGGCAGCCTGTCCCAGGGCTCTGTCACCCTCACTGGGAAAAAGTTCTTCCACGTATTGGTACAGAACTTCCTGTGCTCCAACTTGAGGCCATTGCCCCTTGTCCTGTCTCCACAGACCACTGGAAAGAGGCTGGCTATTTCCCCCTGTGCCCCACACTTGAGATATTTACAAACATTATTAAGATCCCCTCTTAGCCTTCTTTTCTCTAGGCTGAACAGTCCCGGTTCTTTCCACCTCTCCTAATAGGGGAGATGTCTAAACCAAAGACATGTTACTTAATAGATCCTGCTTCTCCAAACATTTGTGTAACACACTTCCCATGCAACGCTGTTCAATCACGTTAGCCTTGGTTCTTGTAGAACGGGGTTAGCCACTGAAGATGACTGTTGGAAGCAACAGCAACATTTTCCTACTGTGCAGCATAATTCTTTCAAGTCTGTCAAGTGCTCTGAGACTTTGAATAGTAGGTGCTATAGAAGTCTGGAGAACAGCAATTTATTGCCATTTAAAATTATTATTATATAAATTGAAACCATGATGGTTTGTTTCTTTTTAAACTAGATTCAGTCTTTTCTCTTCTTGTAATGTGCACTTCCTTTGAATTTCCCCCAGTCTGTATTTCCCCTTTTCATACTAATTTTCCTTCAAGAGAATGTATTTTGTTACCATAGCAATATTTCCCTACCTTGTAATTTTATCATAGTGACTTTCCTTCAGGTTTCTCTAAGCTGCAACTAACACCCACCTAGCCAACACAACCTCCCCCCATCACCAAACCTCTCCGTTCCCCCAGTCTCTCACTACTTAATAACTTCTCAAAGGTCTATCTTTAAATACAGACACACTCTAACATACTCTTCCAAATTACTCTGGGCTAAAACCAGATGTTAATTAAAAATGCTGATAAGAGTCAGTGACACCTGTTGCTTCACGTATACTTTACTCAACCTTGTCTGTTAAATCCTAGCCTTTATTGCATTAATTCGTATCCGCTTTTCTTCTTTTCCAGCTTTATCCCTCTCACTCTGCTGATCATGTAAACTTAACAGTATGTCTTGAAAGCTGGATTTTATTGAGCAAATATATCAGCATGTCTACACACTAAAGACAGCTCTATAACAGGCCCAGTAGCACTGTCATTGTTAAGGATGAGTTGCTGCCTCTATAATAAATCTCTGTTGCAGATGTGTGATATCCCTGCAACTTCAAATTACCATAGATGGAAATTTGGTATTAAAGATCAACAGGCCCTTTTCCTCCTTGACCTTGAGTTTTGGGGACAATTCTCCCTCATGCCTGACATTGTATAAGAAGCATTTTTTTAGTGCTAAGACTTCTCAGAGAAAATGTTAGCTCAACATCTCCTAAAGCTGGCTACCGAAAAATATGTATCTGATTACAAAGTCATGGTGGAGGGCCAAATTTTTAATCACATGTTGGGGTACAGGCCCATCATAGTATATTTACTTTTTCTATCTAGGTTTGTCAATAGCCAAATGCAGTGGTGATGCTCCCCCACACAAGAACTCCATTACAGCAAATATAGCAACAGGAGACCCAGACAAGAAATTCTCTAGAACTTTGATCCTATGAATTTTGCCCATTTTTGAGGGAGCAAATGGAAAACTAATGAGTATTTTATGCTTTTTCAGCACAACATCTAGCACAAGGCCATGAAACGTAAAAATGATCATTTACTCAGGCCGAAGGTACATCTAACCTAATATTTTGCCATCAGCTAGGCACCTAGGAAAAAATATAAACCAGGGCAGGCATATGGTGATACTTCCCTAAGCAGTCTCCTGTCTCCAACAATTTGTGGTTCAGGGATTTGCTGAGCCAGAAGTGGTTTCTATGTCAATATTCCTCAATGAATTTCTCTTCCCTGAGCCTTGCCTTTCAACTCATATATAATTTTATCATCCAAAACATCCTGTGGTAAGTAGCTTCATATTTTAATTACATGTTACACGAAGAATTGCTGTATTTTGAAACTGCCACGTGCTAGCTTCACTCGATGACCCCTATTTTTTGTATTAGAAGCAGCAGTGAGCAGTCATTCACTGTCCTCTTTCTCCATAACAGAATTTAATAGATCTCTATCACAGTTGCCTCTTCTTTACGTTGAGGAGCTCTAGTCTACTTAGTCATTCCTTTCACTAAAGCTGTTTCATGCCTTTAATCATCCTGGCTGCCCTTCCTAAAGCTTTTTGAGCTATACTATATCCTTTGACAGATTATGGGACTCCAAAACCACAAACAAAATTCAAGTGAACTGAAATTCACTGTTTTCTTTTTCTTAAGAATTCCTGGCATTAGATTTGCTTTTTATACTCAGGCTAAGCACTGAAATTTTCTATAGCTGTAGAGTTACAAGACCAAATTCTTCTTCCAGAATGACAAGTTCTGAATCCATCAATTTATACATAAAGTCATGAGTCGCCCTCCCCGCCCCACTCCTGCTGCTATCTGCTTCACTTTGAATTTATTTACATTTAACTTTATCTTCAATTTTAACACCATGTCACTGAGTCCTGTGAAGCCCTTCTGCTGTTCTTCACAGCAGGCCATATCATTACTAGTTTTAATAATTTAGTATCATTAGGAAATGCTGGCACCTGACTATTTCCTCCTCTGTCAGGCTACTTGTGAGTGTATATGCTATACTTAAAGTTTCCATTGGTTACCTCCATTGACAACTGACCATTTATTCTTTGTTTCTTACCTTTTAATGAATTGCTTCTCTGCAAAAGGGGAGACTCCTACTTACCCTGGGGCAGCATAGTTTGTTTAAAACAGTTGGGTGGGACACCTTCCAAAAAGGTCTTCAGCAGTCAAACTTTCAACTGTAGCAGCTGGACATCCATTACCAATATGATAATTGACATTAAAGAATTTGGAGTTTGAAGACATGATTTGCCTTTATAGAGATCCTACTGACTCTTGTCTAATACAATGTATTTGTCTGTATGTTCACAATTTAAAAAAAATATAGTTTCTACTAATTTCAGTGGTATGGAGGTGGACTTACAGGGCTATAGTTCTTCAAGGTCTCTCCAGATTGTTTTGAATACTGACATATTTAATATGTTCCTGTCCTCAGGTGCTAAAGCCATTCTAAATAAGAGGTTACACACCAATGCATTTCAGCTATTTTGTGCTTGACTACCTTTAGAAATTCTGGATTAATTTTAGTGCTGGTCGTATATTACTGTCCATCTGTCTGTAGTATATCTATAGTTTAACATCTTTCACTGACATTTTAACACTCATGAGAATAAATGAAGAAATGCCCCAATCCTCTCCTGTCCTGGCCAACTAGATGAAAGGGTTTTTTTAAAGAGATCTGCATGCTTATCTGCTTTCTGTACCCTTCTCTAAACCTTTTTTCATATATTTTTGCTGGTCTTTGTGCCTCTCCTTCTATTGCAGAAACTGTATCTGAGCATCTAAGATCTTTCTGTTAACTGGCAGTAATAACATGATATGAAAGCTAGACATTTAAGGTGCAAATCATTCCATTTATCTTCAGACAGCTCACTTTTACTTGGCTAATTTAAGCTAATCAAGTAGGCTCCCTTTATAGTTAATTGATAGGGATAGACACTGACATTTGATTCTCCATGCTTATCTTAGACATCTCCCTTCAACAGGATTACTCATGCTTTGGGTGCCCATGTCTTTATGCTATCTACAGAGGAAGCCCAGACGAACATGTAGGACATCTAAATTCTACATCAGTCAGTCAGGAGGGGTGAGTTGCACCCCCAAGACACTACATCTAGTTATTGGACAATTGACTATTGCTGATATTTGTTTTAGATTTTATTTATGGTATCCTTTCCTTAGCAGGCTCTTCAGTTCTGAAAAACTATAAAAGGGAGCTCTGCATTTGAAGATAGGAAGCCTAGGGCTGCCTGAGTGCTCAATTAGCTCTTCCTGGAGGGTACTGGATGGAAGTGGGAGTAAAGAGTTCTTTAGGGAGGAAACCAAACATTATTTTGCACACAACAAATGGATTACATATTGCCAAGACATGTCCTGTTCTGATGAGCTAAGCTCAAGACGGAATATTGTCATACACAGAAAAGTGAAGTGTAATGGTGGGGCTCAGGAAGGCTCTGAAGATGAACAAAGAAAAAGTATCTTAGCAAAGAGATGAGGCATGAATCAATCTGGGAAGACTACAAGGAAAAAACCCATCTGGAATTCAAGTTCTTGGTCAGGACTTCAAGAAGAAAATGTTGAGTGTCACTCCAGACGGAGTGTGGTAGCTGGAGGCCAGGCACCCACAAAAGCTGCTCCATCACTCCCCCTCCTCATCTGGACAGGGGACAGAAGATAAATAAAAGGTTCGTGGGTCAAGATAATGACAGGGAGAGATCATTCACCAATTACTGTCATGGGCAAAACAGACCCAACTTAGAAAGAAAAAATATCTTATTTATTACCCAAGCAAAACAGAGCAGAGGAATGAAAAATAAAACCAAATCTTAAAACACCCCTCCTCCCCCTCCTGAGCTTGACTTTACTCCAAAATTCTCTGCCTCTTACCCCCAGCAGCACAGGAGAAATGTGGGTTGCGGTCAGGTCATCATATGTTGCTTCTACCTCTCCTTCCACCTTAGGAGGAAGACTCCTCACAGTCTTTCCCTGCTCCAGCATGGGTCACCTTCTATGGGGTGCAGACCTTCAGGACCAGACTCCTCCAGCATGGGGGCCCCATGAGGTCACAAGTCTTGCCAACAAATCCACTCCAACACAAGCACTTCTCTCCACAGGTCCTACCAGGAGCTTGCTTCGGTGTAGGCTTCCCACAGGGTCACAACTCCCCTTCAAGTATCTTCACCTGCTCTGATGTGGGGTCCTCTGTGAGCTGCAGGCAGATATCTGCTCCACCATGGACCTCTGTCAGCTGTAAGGATACAGCCTGCTTAACAATGGTCTTCTCCATAGGCTGCAGGGGAATCTCTGCTCCAGTGCCTGGAGCACCTCCTCCCTCTCCTTCTTCATGGATCTTGATTGCTGCAAAGTTTCTCACATCTTCTCCCTCATCTCTCTGGCTGCAAAAGCTACTGCTCTTTTTTTTTTTTTTT
>VZTU01008108.1:69499-80332 GCA_013400835.1 Zapornia atra
TTGGCCAGCAGCAGGTATGTCTTGGAGCCAGCTGGCACTGGCTCTGTCAGACCTAGGGGAAGCCACCCTTGTGCACAACCCCCCCCTCCACTCCCTGTACCAAAACCTTGCCGTGCAAACCCAAAACAAGGAGTCATCATTAGTGACTAAGTGGAGTTGATGTGGAGGGAGTAACTGATGACCTGCATAGGAAAGCTGAGGGTGACTTACTGCAGCAGCCCCAGGGTGGAGATGTGCTGTTAAGAACTTATTCCTGAGTATTTTTGTCCACAAATATGGTGTATTGTTTCTGCACTCGATGTATGACCAAAGCCCCTCAGATTTCAGGGGAATCACACAGCTGGTACAGCAGGAAAAAGCCACCTTACGAGGGCAGATTATCAGTTACACGACACAACAAAACAATGGTCTCTGTGGGCCCAGCTTCTAAAAGTAGCAATATCAAAGTCAGATTAACCAGCCTGTGGGAATAGCCTTGGCATAAAGAACATGAGTGCAGTGTAACTATTCTGTGTTCCTTCTTTCTAGTGCAATCCCACGGGTGGGGACATAGCAGAGAACTGGAGGACTTACTCTGGGCCACCAAACAGCCATCTGTTGGTGGCGGTGGGAAACGGCTCCATATTAGAGTAGCTCTGGGACTACTCTAACGTGTGGGAGGGGCCATTTTTCCCATGCTCCAAGCAATGTCTCCCATTAGGTTCAGCAGAAAATCTTGCTCAAATCTCGACAGACATTTCTTGTGGTTTATCTTTTATCTTCAAGCAAATATGTCATGTCATTTGTTCTCCACTCCCCTGATATTTTTGCTCAATATTTCTTACAGTGTAATCACCACTAGAGAATTAAATCCTGGAGCCATTCCTGTGGCACCGAAGCATCTGACTGAAATTGAAAACTCTTGTGCAGCTCATTTAAAAAAAAATAAACCACATCAACAACATAGGACTAAACTGAACAACTAACAACTGAAGCAAAGGCATCCTAAACTTCCCCTGAGATATTTAACCTCCTTAACTGCAAAAATAATCTAGTTCCATTAAATAGGTGCCTTCATTTCTTGCTTCTAAAACAGGTCAAGAAGCATGACCAGGGGAATCTTTTCATGTGCAGTTCCATCACAGCAATTGAAATTCTCATTTATCAGTGTCATGGTAATAGAAAAACCTTTGGTTTTGATCGTTTTTACAAGATGACAAAAAACGACTCTTCAAAGTCCTCTCCAGAAGGTGCTACTTTAGTCAGAACGCTGCTACTGAACTTACTCCCATTGAGACGAATTCTGTTCATGTGGCCACCATAGAGAACCCAACTGACATCAGTGGTCATTTTATCTAAAGGCATCATTTAATGCCTAATAGGTTACCTTATGAATATAAAAGACACTTAGTCCTGAACCATGTCATCATTAATGTTTATACATATTTTGTGACACACTATGTACCAATATAATTATAGATTCTACGTTTAGGGTGCTCTTAAAAAGGATCATAAAAGCTTTTTGCTCACTCTAGCCCTCAGTTCCATGCAGTTGGTGGCAGATGGGATTGGGAAGTATTCCTATGGAGTTGAGGCATTTTCTCACCTTTGATTTAAGGTCCTATTTATGATGGAATACTCAGAGTGAAGATCTACTTTGGAGATTGCAGTGTACTGCTACAGGAACCTGCTTACCAATGGGTAGTTAGTACTGCATTTAGTGACATACCTGCAGGACAAAAGAGCTCTATTTTAGCTTTTCAAAGGTTGTCTTGGACTTGATAACCAACCGTGTCAAGGCAACATGTCAGGTAGTATAGCAGTACACTTCACCACTCTTGAATAGTGAAGTGATTCATAAAAATCAGTACTGGCTGGAAGCAGATCTCCCCTGATGCTACTGATCACCTTTCTCATGTCCTTTATGAGTGCTTATTTACAAAGGAGCTCTACCAAGTTCTGTGGGTAAAGTCACACCACTTCACGAATGTTTTGCACAACGTGCAGCTAAACTCTTTGTGTTCAACCAGTATCATCTTGGACTGAACACTGGGAAGAGTACACAACACTTCTGAGACTTGTGAAGGAGTAGGAACAGTAACAGTAAAAGCATGGTGGAGGTTTTAATTTTTGGATTCAGATAAGGGAGAAAATGTTTCATTAATCCATCAAAAATTTTACCAGTGAACGTGATAAGAGCTGCACTCTGCTCCTGAAAGAAACAAATGCATTAGGGATAGGATGAAAGGAAATGCCTCATGTTGCACTAGGGGAGGTTTAGACTGGATATTAGGAAAAAATTCTTTACTAAAAGAGTGTTCAGGAATTGGAACAGGCTGCCCAAGGAAATGGTAGAGTCATCATCCCTGGAGATGTTAAAAAGCCATGTATACAAGGCACTTTGGGACATAGTTTAGTGGGCATGGGTGGTGTTGGGTTGATGGTTAGACTTGATGATCTTAAAGATCTTTTCCAACCTTAATGACTTTGTTATCAATTTACAACATATCTATGATCTTGTTATTTACAACAGAGCTTTGCTTTGTAGGGAAACATACCTGTACTAGGGAAAAAAACCTAATGACATTCTCCTAAAGGAATTATCAAATGGAAAGCTCCAAAAGGTTTTGAATCTTAGTATCTTTCCATGTAGAAAAAAGCAGCAAAAGGATCCTTAAACTGCATGTTCACAAACAGAACAACAGAATTACAGAGGGGCAAAGGCAAGAGCAGAAACACGGACCTGTGACTGCTTTCTATTTCTACGACTCCTGAGCTGCATTTCAGACTACTTTCCAGCCCAGCCTTTACTTCCAGCTCACACCACGTTACTTTCTCACCCTCTGTCTGAGCGAGACAGAAAAATCTCAACAGAACACAGCAGGCGTGTGTTTGTGCCTCTGTGTATGCCAAATAAACAAGATAATTTCATGCATTAGGAAATATGACAAGTACAATTTATGACTGCTTGATCAGAGTGAAGCAAAGCCATGAGTCAGCAATGCCACAGTTAACGAGCGAACAACTACTCCATCCCATTCCGTGCTCCGTACATGGCTAGATGAGGCTGTTATGCAGAGGTAGAAGGCCATCCAGCCACCCCCCCCTCCATTGCACAAACACCCTTAGTAGGCAGCGCTCCACAAAAGGGTGTGGGCAAGAAAGTTACAGCTCCCCAAGGCTTCCTAGTAAATCCACCTCTGCTCAACATTTTACATAATGATACAATGCATTATGTTATTATAAGCAGTGACATCATAATGAAATACCGGAGTGCTACTCAAGTGGCAAGGAACACCTAAGAAATATTTCTATACTTATAATTCAGTTCCTGTGTTTTTTTAATTATAGATAAGAATTTAAAGTGAAAATAATTATTCATTCCATAAATAATGTTGTAATGGATCCCTGGCATATAATTAAGAGGCCTTTCATTTATGTATACTGAGTGCCTGTTTTTGGAGGTATTCCATATTCTATATTCAGGGCCTATACTGGCAAAGCTCTGAGCTTCTCTTCCAGTGGAAGCACAAACCACTGCATGGTTTACAAATTTAAGGACTTTTATGGTGATGAATACAAATAACACGTCCGTGTCAAATATGTTGCAAGGCGTTTTCCTTCCATTCTAGTTGCAATTAACTTCAGTCGTGCTGTCAATGTTCCTTGGCCCACCTCAAGTTGCAGCGCCACGTTCTAGGCCATACTTTCGGTACAGCCAGTAATGACAGAGCATCTTCTTGCCAAAGTGCCTGATGCCTGAAAGAGGGAACCTAACCACCATAGTGTTCAGCATTCTCTAGAAATGGATTGCTTTGATGGCAGAAAAACAGTTAGCCTATAATGTCACCAATAATATGAAAATGGATGTCTCCAGTTATTTGCAACTGGATATACAGCCTTTCAGCCCATAGTGGAGATTAAAATCATTGCCACATGATTATTACTAGGTGAGGATAGCCCTTCTGAAAAGGTAAATGTATTTCTCAATTCTAGTAAATACAGACACTCACATCTTAAAAAGTACAACAATAACTGGCACCTTTTTGGCAGACTCAGCGGGCAGGTCAAAGATTGTCTCAGCATGTAGAATGAATTAATATTTCTCTCCAAAGAGTGGGTCCTTCTAGAAAAGGCTTAAGGCAGATTGGTGGGGCACTCAAAGGAAAGCCTGAGAGGGGGGTGAAACCTTTTGTTTATATGAACATTTTTCAGATTTAGATCTAGAAACATGGAAGTGTTTTAAAGTTTTAATCATGTATGAAAGACTCTGCCCTTCCCTGTCCATCTGTTATGCATCTGGTCTCCTCTATAGCCCACCACACACATCCTAAGATGTCTTCCTCTACTCCCACTCTGCCCTTTTGCAGGACTCTGTACATCCTCATCCCTGCCTTTTGTACTTCACCCCCAATTTCTTGTCTCACACCCTTCACCCCACTTCTGAGTTTCTCCCTCTGTGTTTTAGTTCCTTATCCTCCAGATTTAACTTCTGTGCATTTGCTGCTTGGTTTGTCTAAAGCCCAGAGGAAATGCAAAAGGCCCTACTCCAAGAATTATTTTTTGAGTATCAGCCTTACTTACATTTAGGCAGTGCTATGTTTGCTTTACTTGCTGCAATAGGGTACAAAGTTATCACTTTGCTTTTGTCTCCTCAAGCTCCCAAAAGAGTAACAAATGTCCCCTAGTGCTATATCAAGTTGGCATTGGCAGTTTACAGTGCATCTGTATCCAAGTCTTCTTGTTTGGTCATGCACACGCCATCTGCGGTAACACAGGTTCAGTCTGAAGAGATTCATTAACTATTTGTAACTAGCCTGAAAGTACATAGTGCTAAATGAACAAGGGCTAAAAAGCAGATAAATCAAGTAACAAGGGTTGAGACAGAATCACATAATGATAGGGGTTGGAAGGGACCTTTGGAGATCAGCTAGTCCAAATGCAGCCTTCCTGACACCCAGACACCATTGCTGTCTCCGACAAAGAGGTTATGGGAGGACTACTCCATATCCAGTGTCCTCATGAGCATAATATGGTGACCTGGAAAGGCAAGAGCCTAATTCTCATCTCACTTTTCTTCCTGTTCAGAACCTACAACTGTAAATGTGGGCTGGCAGAAGTGGTTTGCTTTGCTGGTTCCTCAGAGATGGATATAATGGCAGCAGCTGCAACTTTTGCATGTCTGAAGAAATTACTGAGCATTGTGCCTCCCCATGATTCTCCCAGGCATTGTATCACGCCTAGATGGCACTTTCTCACTCAGAACCATGGTTTACCATTCCTCCAACAAATCTGTAGCGCACTCTCTCCTTAGCCTACATTCAAATCATCCTAGGCACTTAAGGAAACATCTAAGAGGAAATAAACACCAATTAAGGCAAACCACTTTAATACAATAAAGATCAGCTCTGGACATCATTTTCTTTCTTTCTTTTAGATAAATCTCCCATTTTTGAACATTTCATTTTGTACTTAGATTATGTCTTCTCGGATAAGCTTTAAGCATTACCATCTGTTCTGCAGCAATCACATGATCCCATCACTTCGATTCAGTTGAATACAAATCCCTTTGACAATAAGGGGATTGTAATAACACACATTTGTTCCAAAACCTGCCACAACAGTAGACTGTTCAAGGGTTGCTTTATAGTGGAGGTAGAAGGCACAGGGAAACTCTTGTACATGCCTCCTGTCCACGTCCCATACTGTCCAGGCAGCATTTTGACACTGAAGCTTCATGTATGCAAGGGGAATTGAGTCAGCCATTCAGATGTGTTTAGCAGCCCCAAGGGCTGAAAATTTAGCCAGGGCCCCTTGCCTCTGCATGCCTGCTAGCATTGGGAAGCAAATCCTGAGTCAGAGAGAATACACCTTTCTTTTGCAGATGTAAGAGCACTGTAGTTACACCTCTCAGCAGTCTCTGAGGCATTCTTTCTGCATCTGTCCTCTGCAGGCAACTGGCCTGCAGCCACCACAGCTGGCCATTGCAGCAATGGATTGTCCCTCCTCCATGCCTAGGAGAAAGGCAGAAGCAGAGTTTGCACCCACTAGTATGGCCACATCTATTAAGAAAACTCCAGGGAAAGGCTGGTGCATGTTACGCAGATATTTGGAACATTCTTCTACTTTGAATAATTTCCCCATTGGAACGGACTGGTTTAGCAGAACGATGACCAGATTCGAAGTGCAGAAGGCAGTATAAAATATTTCTCTTTAAGATCTGAAAGAAGCCTAGACTGCACTGTCAAAGTAACTTGCAGTTCCTACCTTTGCGTATGCAGACAACGTATATAATCTGGATGAATCACCAAAAAAAGGTGCATTGCAAGTCTCACTATGTCCATCTACACCCCTCAACAAGCTGTCACAAATATTACATCATTCAGAAGGTAATTTCTCCTTATTTTCACCCACTGGATAATTCTCAGAGGGAATGTTTCAGCTGTATTTGTTGAACATATGAACAGATTAAACTACTGCATGTTGATTTATATATACAACTGATAAAAATTTTGGCTGCTAATTTATTATGAAGGAAAAATATAGCAATAAACCTGTGTACTCAATTCTAGCTGAATTTGGTATTGTCACTCTTCAATTTCATGCAATTTACAGACAAATGCAGTATTTCATTTTCTCTCTTATTTTAATGGCACTGAAAATTACTGGAATATGAATTTGTGTATGAGAACCCTGAGGATGAGAATAACAGAATGCTCAGGTTTCAGTAGTGCAGTGACAAAAATGTGTTGGACTGTGCAGCATTCATTTGCATCTTAGCATCTATTTAAACTTGGTGTTTTCTCCAAGTCTGTAAGCTGTATCAATAGTTAATCTCCAAGCAGTTGGTGAATATAAATCTCTCAGAAGCCAGCTATCTTTTTTCTATCAAGCTAAAAGGGAAAGGGTGAGTCATTTTAAGTGTACTGATGATAGAAGAGCTCTGAATAGCATTTTATCTGCAGTAGTGTATTTGAAAGGAATGAAGTGCAAGTTAAACAAACAGTAACAATGAATGCATTTTTTTCAGGGGTGGTCCTCTTGGAAAATGTTAACCACATTAAAGTAGGTAGTTATTGAAATATGCAATTAATTTTAAGTTGATAGAAGTTGAAACTGTCATTCACCTGAGCAGGTGGTGGAAGAACCTTCTTGCATATCTGCTGATTGGGTCCCTGTACTCCAGCACGGTCGTATCCAAGAGGGGTCTTGTTGGAGCATAAAAGGTTCCGAGGCTTGCCTCAAGCTGTGCTGTGGAGTTCAAACAGATCAGCAATGAAACAAGTGAAACTGTTTCAATTACAACAGGTTGCTCATGTTTGCAGTCAGTCAAATTCCTCAAACACTGATGAAATGTGATGTTGATGTAGGACAGATGAAATTAAAATATGACAGACTGTACAAACACAAATGTGCATATAAACTTTTGCTTTGAGGCAGAGTTGACAATGACTTTGAGCAACAAAAGCTGTCAAAAGGATGAAGTCGTCTATAACACATCAAGTTCTCACCAGCAGCATACAATTAAAAGTGACTCATAAGAGTAACACGGTTTGAACAAGTTTGTCCAGTAGAGATCAACTCTCAATTAGCTCAAATCGTCTTTGTCCTCTTAGGCAAACAACAAGGAAGTTCAGTTTTTCAGGGATTATTGTGTTAGGTCAGCGGGTGACAGAACCCTTCTTGTGATGGCCTTGAGGTCTAAGGAACCTTCTTCAACCCACAGTTCTTTAAAAACTTTAAATAAAAGGGTCTAGAAACCCTAAGGGTTTGACTCTCCTACAGCGCGTAGTGGTGGGAAACAGGATAACCTCCCTTGTAATCAATAAAATAAAGCCTTTTTGTTACAGAAGTTCTCTCTGCTTTAAATACTTTCTGACTGCTGTACTCCACAGCTGGAGCTCTTTGGCATTTTCCTACATGTTTTTAACACAAAATCATAAATAATACAAGAAAATGCACACTATATGTTTGTGTTCCACATGCTTAGCTGACAGGAAGTTTAACAATGATATTTACATTACATGACTTCTGCTTGAGAGTTAACATGTATTAAAAGTCCTCATATGCAGAACCAAATGACTGACAGAGGTCTTGCTCATTAAGTCACAAGGAGAATTCGCTGCATATTTGCTATATAGGTTCTCCTTTCAGAATGGATGTGCAAACTGCTGATCAGAATTTTGCAGGCGCTTTAAAAGCAAAATATAACCTATCATCTCATTAGGCAGACAAAATCTCATTGATTTGCTGTTATTAATGTTTGAACTAGCCATTTCTATATTTAGCGATAACGGTTCTTTATTCTCAAGCATAGTTACATTTTATTTCATTAGGTTTGATAGCACTAGATGTGCTAACAGTACTGTGTTAGGAACACAGGCAAACTATTTGTAAATTAGGTTTTGCGTTGTCTTAAATCTAGACAGTAAGATAAGTTGAACTTTAAAGGTATTTTCTTTCAAAGCAGCAGTCAATTTAGATTAAAGTTGAATACAGTGGTATCTTTGCAAAACCAAGCCATAGTCTCTTGCCATTGCTGTTTTCTTGACAGCATGGTTTGTACTCCTGAAATATTTCAACCTACACGAAATATGAGCAACTACTAGCACAGTTATAGATTCATTAGATAGCCCAGCTTGATGTTGAAGACAGAATAGAGATCTCAAAGATAACTGCCCCATCGCTACAAATAAAAGGCCCCACTGGGTTTTGCTAATAAAAAAGAAAGCAAATTACCATGCCAAATTTGTTAGATTCATACGGAATAACTCCTGGACAGAAAAAAATTCCATCTGCTGTAAACAGTGTTAGGGAGCTGCATGGGGCGAAACACACAGACATCTATTTATAATGTGCATATTTTTGCGAGAGTTTCAAGATCAGCCCTTTCGGTGAGTCCTTTTAAAAGCGCGTTTTATTCAGAATTGACATGCTATGTTTGCAATGCAAAGAATTTTTTAATCAGATCCCCCAAAATGGGATAGCTGATGGCCTGGCAGCAATGTAGGACACCTTGGAGTTTTTCTATCATCAAACACACCAGAATCCTAGAGTATTCTTTCTTGCCACAAAAGGTGCCTGGTGCCCAGCTGTACATCCGCTAGACTGGAGGATAACACCATCACGAAATCAAGGCTCTTCAAATGTTGACGTCTACTGAGTTTCAAGATGTACAGCAAGAGGAAGGCATTGCACCAGGCTTCAGCAGAGACGAGGCTGAACCTAAAATTCATCATTTATTGTGAAGGACCCCAGCTTCTACTGCAGGGGGGCAGAAGACTGTGGTGAGGACAAATGCTGTAATCCTAAAGGAGGCAGCAGAGGATAGTGTATCCAAAGCTTTCGTATCTTTAATTAAGGGATGGCCCTTCAAAACCACCTTGAAAGCCATACTAAACAACTCTTGTCCCCATTGCAGGAAAACGTCTCTCCTTAAGTTGGTGCTGTCTCAGCATGAATATAGTGCAAAATTTTAATTGCAAATTAACTAATGTTAGTCTGTAACTTCAGCTAAATTTGTGTAACCTAATAAAGTTACAGCATGTATATATACGATAGTGCTATATATAGTAAATCATGCCTATACCATATATATATATATATGCATGATTTTATGATAACTATTGATGCAAATGAAGTAACATGAAATTAACACTTTGATCCAGATTTTATTGAAAGGACTTGCCTACCTATGACATTTGATGATGAAGTACCAGTCTGGCTGACTGCCTGGATTCTCACTATTGTCTTCTTCATACAGTCAATAAATATACTGTCATAATCCACATATGAATTACAAAACCACCACAAAAATACATTAAAAATATAATCAGTCCCTTACCTTCTCTGTCTGGTGTAAGCTTTTGTTTAAGCAGGTGATTGACAATGGCACTCAAGCATATGTAACACTGACGACCCATCATGTTCCAGTTCATGGTGTTCAGGACATTAATTGCCTCGTGTATCTCATCATAACGAATGTACTGGTGGATGATTTCCACAAGACCCAGCTGTCCTCTTGTGATCACACCTTTTAGAGGAAATATCAAAAAGACAGTTTTATGGGTATGTAAAACAGTAGCTGACTACTTTTCAGCACAGTTAAAGTTAATTGCTGTTGGGTTAAAATTAGAAAGCTTAAGTTAATGGGTATTAAATTTTTATGTGAGATAGCTTCTTATCTTGCTATATTTAGATTGAGGGTGCTTTGGACAACAGGGAAACAATGTCAGTGAGCTTCACAACCGGAGGTTGAACAAATGTGGCCAATACCTATTAGTCACAATATCATATAATGAAACTTGTTTGAAATGTGGCAGAAAAAGCTTATTCCCAGTTTATCATTATTGTGCTGGAGGTAAAAAATTCATGTTCATAATAGCTCCTTCCTGTAGGGAAATACTGCTGGACAACTGTTGCAGTTTGGTGTAACTGTGCTGCTTCAGTGGCTTTTGTAAGCTGCAGTTACAGCTTTCTGCAAGCCCCATATTTTGAAAACATTGGTACAGTCAAGACCAAATTTGAGACCAAGCCTATCAGAGCTGGTCATAGCGCCTCTGTGAATCACATATAGGAGAAAAAAACCTGCTGGCAGGCGCACTTTGCCACCGGAGCGGGAGTGAGAAGATGTAACAAGCTGCACAGACGCCAAGGCCAGGCCTGCAGGAGGGGGGGATGAAGAATGCGAAGAGAAAGTTTCCCCTGCAGCTCGTGGTGGAGTCCATGGTGAAACGGGTGTCCCCCCGAAGCCCATGGGTGAGGACGGGGAGCAGAGACACCTCTGCCCTGTGAAGATTGATCCACGCCTCAGCAGGTTTGCCAAGGGACTTGTGACTTTGCGGGGGACCAGGC
>VZTU01008108.1:80589-105633 GCA_013400835.1 Zapornia atra
TAATATCTGGGGAAGAAAAGCAGCTTGTTGGGAATCATCGGAACCCCACTGCCCATTCCTTGCCCCTCCCCGCGCCATGTTGGGGGGGGAGGAAGGGAGTAAAATCGTGATGAGTTTTAAGTTTGCTAAGAAGGGAGGGGTGGGGGGAAGGTGCTTGAAGACCTGGCCGCTTCCTATCTCGCTCCGGTTCACTGGGTGTATTAGTTGTAGTAAGTAGTAATAAATCACTTTTCTTTCCTTTATTCTGTGCTGCGTCTGTTTTGCCCATTGCACTAATTGCAGAGTGATCCCTCTGTCCTTATCTCAAGTCCTAAGCCTCCCAATATCTATTTTCTCCCCCTTTTCGGCTGAAGAGGGGAGTGAGCGAGCGGCTTGGTGGGTATTTGGCCTTTGGTTAGGGCCAAAACCATCACAACACTAAGAAATAGCATTTATCTTGCAGAAACGTACCTATGCATCCAAGTTTGCAGCAGATCAAACGTCAAAGAAGCAGTTACTCTATTAGTTTCTATATTGCAACTGCTTCTAGCTTGGCAAAATCCTCAAAGTGAGGCATTTCTTCTGCGAAGAGACAGCACGAAAGCTATCAGGGACCTCAGAATTACTGTTGCACATGCAACCAAGAACGTGCTTACCACAAGGGAAAAAAATAAGTGATACTCCATGAGAACATGAATCATCCACACTTTATCTCTAAAACATAGGCATTGAAAAACTCTTGGTGTTTCTTGCAGGTCTCAGCTTCAGAACAGAAAAGGTGACTGAAAACCTGCAGAGAGTACTGTTATTTATTGCCTCTGACTAACCAAATGATTGTGTGACACAAGCCATGCATGGCGTTTCAGCAATTCATGCTTACTTTGGGTCACCATCCTAGAGAATTCTTTGTTACTACTGCTCCAGATATCAGAATGAGACCAGATTAAATTTACTTTCCCCTTTTCTTTGAATAAAAACATTGGGTTTGTTGGTTTTTTAATTTTCTCAATCTATATTCTGATGTTAATAGTCAAAATTAATTTTAAGGAAAAAATTCCAATGAGAAAGGGAACAAACTGAATTTTGGTATTGATATTAAAGCAATAGGATGGCTGAGGAAAAGAAGTTGGTGATACTGTTTGTGATGTAAAATAAGAATTGAGGAAAGGAAAGGGGAAAAAAGGAAAGCTTCTAACTACACCTCGGGGACAAGTAACCTACTGACAACTTGCACATACAGTTCTGATGCTTCGGGGAAAAAATATGCATGTTTATTTTTTGCAACAGAGAAATACTTTAGGTTTTCAGTGCCATTAAAGAAAAGACATGGTTGTCTATCGTATTTCACTTTACATTTGCATGTGTAAAAGCTTAGGGACATTATACTATATAATAGCCATGTTTAGCCTGTGTATGTGTGATAATATCTAATTGTTATGGCAAAATTTATTCTTCTTAAATGTTTACTGTTTTTAAAGTATTATATAAGTTGGGCAATCTTCACATTAATCACCAAGTGAAGATGGAAATATTTATTTGCATACTAATTAAATATAATGTTATATTTTAATTGCCTTTCAAGGCCAGCAATGCTGAACTACTGGCACCCAGTTCGGCATTATCCAAGATGACAAGAAGCTGCAATGCTTTTGAAAATGAATTTGGCATTAGGCACCAAAAATATTTGCCATTAATGTTTGAGGATAAATTTAAAATGAACCTTTTCCTGAAATATATCTGGCTAGAGAGCACAATGGAGAATTCACAGATCTTGTCCAATATCATAGTATGTCGGCTGGGAGTTAAAAACATATTTGCCTGTTCTCACTGACATGGTTTCTTAGCAGACTTTTATGGGAAACAAATCCAAGCCATGAGTTAATTATGGATTTTATTTCAGTGCTGAATGCCTGTCTGGGTTTTGCTGTCATGGGCCCCTAATTTTTCAGTATAATTTACATTTGCATTATTTCTTAAATAGCAAAGACTTTAAAACTACTGAGGTGGGGAAGAGGGGCTGACGAATCACAGCATTACTGTGGCAACCTGAGAAGGAGAGAGGTAAAGCTGAAAACCAGATTCCAGTAGAGAATAGAGCGTATTTTTGTACAGTGGACTACAAAGAGGGAAGAGGGGAGGGAGGTAGGGATACAGAGAGCTTTGCCTTCTCCCTAGAAGAGATTTTACAGTAATTATACAGAATGAATTTTAAAATGTGATAACTTTCAGCTGTAGAGGTCAACATCTTCCCATTTGGATGCTTGACTTCTCCTGGGTGGTGCGCTTCCAGGCAACCTGCTTGGGAAAAAGAGGTGACAGCCAACTCACTGCCTAATTGATTTAGGAACGGTGCCCAGGGAGACAGTCCAATTAAGTTTACAAGCTGGCAATTAGCAGGAAAGGCCTCTAAATCCCTGCACTGAGAGCCTGCTTGCCTCCGTAAGAGCATAAATGTGCTAAAGATAGCAAGGGGAAAGCTGTTCTTTCTGGAAAGCTGTTGTGAGAAAACCCCACAAGGGAGGACTGAAGAAAAGCAAGGTAGATGTGGGTAGAGTGCCTTCTGCTTGACAGGTAAGAGGTAATTTAGAGGGCTTTTTTTTTAATGGCCAACATGCACAAAAACATCAAATAGCTGTTATAATTAGTGTTCCGGTTACTTTGCAACTATTAAACTTGTCATTGAACATAATGCAGCTGAGTTATCTCAAAATAAATGATAACTTGTAAACAGTTTGTTTAATAGTATTTTTGGATAACAGTAATAATCTGGATCAGCTCTTTTAAAATTATACCAGTAAATCCAACATTTTTTGTTGCTAACATCTTATTATACTAAGTTACCTTTTTGCCCTGGCATACTTAGTTGAAATTTGTGCATTCAGTTTTTTAGCTGTTTAGGTCTGCAGTATTTTTAGACAGGATTTTTGCCCACAAAAAGTACAGGCATGTCTTGATAACTAAACAAAAAAAGTAGATTTCCAAACCTTATTGTCAGTTACCAGTTGTTTGGGATGGGTTTGGTGGAGTTTTTTTGTTTTTAAATAAGCTTTTTTTCTTTTTTAAATTCTTCTTCCTAATCTCAGTAGCCTTATACAAATAACTAATAAAAAGCTCCTGTAAAGATCAACAAAGGCAATTCTGTTTCCTTGGACAGACAATGGGCAAAACGCTGACATTTTCTAGGATGCGTATATTCGACATGGCTGTCTGCTCTGCTGAAACACTGGCTCAGTAGTCAGAAGATTTAAGCATGATTGTGTTTTTTTTAGCTCTCTCAGTGGGTTTGCCCCTCTGTAACTTGCTTGACTTGAATGGAATGAATACAGTTCTCAGCGATGAGCAACCGCAGGGGTTTTATTCTTAGTTCAGCCAATGACTCGTCATGTAAGTCCTGGGAAGCCTTTTAGCTTTCCTTTACTGCTTCTTGCTACTCTGTTTATAAAATGAAGATAGTTATGGTTTTACTCTTGTAAAGTCTCCCTACACCTAAAACCAGAAGTGCTAGATAAACTCTAAAATTTGTATTATTACATCTTATTCTACTTGCAACTCCTGGCAAATTAATTGAGAGGCTAAACCTCTCTGGAAGTTATGAAGACCTTACTTCTTGTGTGAAAAAAGTCTCCAAGGAAAGAAACAGTACAACTTCACATACTTAATTCAGGAAGAGCTGGGACAAATACACTTTGTAATGGAAAGGACAATTGCATCATACACATAAAATGTAATTTGGGAAAGAAAACAGCGCTACCATCCTATTATGAAATATAGCTTATTTTAACTGGCTAGGGCTATTACTACAGACCTCCTAAGATTATATGCTACAGAATAAAAGAATTTTCATTATGAGAAATTTTTACGCTTTATTAGAGTGGCAGGGAACATGATGGGACCCTGACCCAACAACAACTGGAGTCCCTGTCAGATGCCATATAACAAGATGCTATGTAATTGTGAAACATAATTAACTCTTTGGTTCACATCTTCAGATATCATTGGGACTACACTCTTTTAAGGCTGTGGTCCTGTATATCTCAAACGAAGGTGTTGCTTTCAAACTACACAAAACTTTTGAGGTACAGCTGTTTCCCTGAGAGCTCAAGGTTCAACTGATGTGTTCAATAACTTACCAAGTTTAAAGTGAAGTACTCCTAAGGGTCCTTTGTCGAATCTAACCAACAAACGATCATGAATATCTGTGCCATCGGCGCTGGCAGATGCAACCTGAGGAGCAGCCCACTGGATTTGGATGAGGCTGCTAGGCACATCAAAGTGTTTACTGAATTGCAGGGTTGCCTCAGGTGAATAGTCTTGTGCCAAGAGCTGAATTTTAACTGGGGACAGTGCTGTGTCAAAAAGTTGCAGCTCCCCTTGGGAGCTACCAACCATGAATATGGCTCCAGAAGGGTGGTAGGTTATTAAAGCGGGCAGCAGTTCTGCTTGGGCTATCAGAGTCACTTGGTTGTAGGCTTCATACAGAATTATTGATGAATCTTCACAGCCCAGGACTAGTTTGTCTTCTGTAGCATCTCTGCAACAGCTGATGGCCTTGGATCGTAGCGGTATTCTGGTGACTGCCGCGCACTGAATTTTGTTTCTAACACACTTGTAGACGCAGCTGTCAGCCATGGGCTCTTTGTCTGCAGAAACGGAGTGCTCCACTGTGTAAACCTGATAAGGCTGATTAGTGCTGAAGCTAGCATCAAGTGGATCCCATTCTGTACGGACATAACTCAGAACCTGAAAAAAAACCAACCCCGAAACGGGGGATTTTTAGGCATTTGTGACAACTTATTCTTACGCCAATCATTTAAAATAATAGGCTGCTGCCAATACACTTTCCCATAGGCCAGTAAGCCAAAACAAGTAAACATTTTAGAAAAGGAGTTGTAGAATCAACTGTTTTAAGTTTTAAAAGGTTAATTTCTTTGATTAAAAAGCACTACAATATAATTTGAGCCATATTTGTTTGTCTAGAGTGTATAATAGGTTAGTAGAATAGAAAATGACAAAGCAGATGGTCCTAACTCGGTTGGTAGGACAAATAAGCAGCTGACCAATACAAAAGAATAACCAATTAATCACAGGTGGGGTTGGGGGAGAAATCCCAAAATTTCTGGAAAAATTTATAATAGGTTACTCTGAGCATCACACGTGGAGCATTTTTGATCATTTGCTGTGGGCCATGGTAACAGAAAATATTACACTGCATTGGGAGAAACAATGGCATGTTTAAACAATGCATGCTCCATGCTGCCAAATGAGTAGGTGGTAGTTGTTCTTTGGTGCCATACAGCTTGAGATGCGGAATAAACGAATTTGTGCCAGCAGAAAAGGGGGACCATTTAGGAGTACTTAAGGGTTGATTGAACTGGAAGAAGAACATAAAGGCAGAATACAATACAAAGACAACAGCTGGCAAAGAGCAAGGATTCCTAGTGTGGAAACATGGGGAATAACGTAAAGTGATGGAGTCCAATGAGGATTTATGTCCTATTATAATATGCGGGTTTGAACAAGAGGTTACTGGACTTGAGCAGGCAAAGTGTGGGAGGAGTTACAAACCAGCTTATGAAAAGCTGTTTCCCTGAGCAAGAGAGAAAAAAGAATGTTTCTCAAAAAATGAGAGCAGTAGAAGTCAGTCAGAAACTTGCTGGAGTTTGTTCATGCAGAAATAAAAGAGTGAAACGAAAATGTCAAACTGAGCCAAACCCCACCCTCAGGTATACCCATAGCATTCATGCTATGAAGCAAACCTGCTGACCTGCCACTAATTTTGGAAGCCCCTTCTTTTGAGTCCAGGTGGTATGCAAGTACCATTTACACAGAGAGGGGTAACAAATGTGATTAAAAGGCAGAGAGGTGGTGCAGGAGGAAATCTGGAAATTTCATGTTGAGAACAGAAACACACACATAACGTGAAAGCAGTTTAAAGTTGATTTCCACAGATCACAAGACCAACCAAACACATAATTTAGCCTTTCATCCTGCAAAGGAGGAGACTAAGAAATTAAGATTTCTTTTGGCATACTACCCATTACTTCAGAAGCAACTGATGAAATTATAAACAAGTTCTTTGGGATGTTGATCAGACTGATTAGGATGTTTTGTTCTGACAGCTTACTTATTTTGTCAGCAAAAGGTTTTCTCACCCAAAAGAAAGAAAAAAAGGATTATTGCAATTCTGTGGCTGCAAACCAGGTGTCGGTTAATACAAAACCTTGGACGAGCAGTTAGGGACATGCAAAGAGCCACTTAATGCAAAGGCATCTAATACAGAATCCAGTGCATCCAACTCGTGAAAACCAGGCAAACTGACCTCCACAGAGTAGTGATCAATGAAAATATGTACCAAAGAGGAAACAAAAGATTAAACTACTTATATAGTCTGAAAAAATCCTTTTTCTTACCTCTACCACTCCCTCACCAATGACTTAGCCTCTGTAATAGCCATTTATGCCCACAAAATGTGCAGATGTTAGAACTGCTGAAATGTGTAGCTTATTAAGGTGTTAAATTGCATAGCAAGGAAACCTGTAAAAGAGGTTATTGTGGACAAAGGATTACTGTGACCACAGACCTCTGTAACCCCAAATAAAGACAAGGTGAGGTGTTATTGTTTGTTCTGCAGTTTTCCCTACGAGTATGTATAGACACCTAGGTAGCTGCCTTTCAAATATGTGAAATAGAAATCTTGCCCAAGCAAGTCTTCAAAGCCTCCATAACTTCAGTGAAATGAGCCTTGAGGCCCTCTGGGACTCAGATTTCTGTCTTCCTGTGGCAGGTTTCAGTGTACTGTGTTATTCATCTACATATTTTGATACAAAACCAGCGTTCCTCTCTGGACATCTCATAAGCCACGAAAAAGTCATGAAGATCCACACAATAATCAAGCCTATGGGAGATGAAAGACTGAAGAGAGACTCACCTTGAAGTTTAAGACAATAAAGAAGAAAACATGTGAAAAGTGGATTTTAGAACTCCCTAAGAGTGACTATGAGAAAACAGCAACGGAAATAGTAATGGAAAAGTAAATGTTGTCATTTGATCATTTGACAGTCAGCAACCAAACTGAATCCAATTAATAATTTTGTTCTGCCTCATTAGAGCAATATGTTGCTCACTACTTTGAATTTAACAGAAAGTAAAAATGTTATATATTCGAAGGCTAATTTAATGGACCTTAAGATGAGAAGTTTCCCAGCTTCACATAATTTTGAGAGCAAATCCTTGAAATGAAGTAAAAGGTAGGACTGGTTGCTCTATGTAACATAATTCTAAACTAGGGTAAAGTTCCTGAGAGTAGAGAAAGACTATTATTTGCTGAATTTCAAACCAGAAGTTTTGACATAATGTTTAAACAAATGAGGCTTAAAGGAAACTTTTGTAGACACTGCTGTTCATATTCTGGCTGAAAACAAGAAAGACATTTCTCCTTAGATTGGAACAGATAAGCTGCTTCTCATGCATCAGTGGCCTCATGTGCCTCTTGGAGGAAGAGTACCAAGCCGAGAGACCTCTTTGTTCTGGTTTCCAGTTTTGCTGAATGTAACTGGTATTTGGCACTCCAAAGGGGGTGGGAAAAAAAAAAGAAGGAGGATATACTTTTTCATCTGAGAGTGAAGATCTGAGTTTCTCTGTCAGAAATTACTTTTATTATTAATACTTCATGCCACTAACTGGAAAATAAAGCAGAAAGAAATAAAGCTACAGTGACATGTTAATAAGGCTAAGATAATGCTTTTGAAAAATAAGAAGTCTAGCAATCAGAACCTCTTTTTTTACCCCAAGAAGGTGGTACTCCATTGCCTACCAATTGGTTTTCTAACTGGTAAGTAGTCACATTAGCTCGCAAATGTCATGCCCACAGTGCTTTAGCAATCCATTTAAAGGAATCCACTGGGGTTCTTTCCTGGTGAGCAGTACTTCTCCAGAACCCTAAGAAGGAACATTAAAATAGCAATGTATCTTGAAGTTAACAAAACATTTGCTTGGGGAAATGGAAGGAAAAAAGCTGGAGAAGTACCCTCAGAAGTGGGTAGGAAAACTGCAGGATTTGCAGAGGAGGGGACAGGGTGGTGGATCTGAAAAGGCAGAGCCATAATATCACATGGTGGGGTGTATAATCCCATTCAGTGCTAAGAGCTTGCCATAAATCTTGGGATGAAGCACATAGCCTTGGATTTCAAGGGAAGATTTCTGGAATTACTTTGCGCAAAGTAAGCCCCAATACTTTCTTTAAAACCGACCAATAACATTTAGAAGTACTTTTTAGTTTCTTGAGGTGTATGCTACAAACAAAGAGTAAATGTATTTAAATACTGTCCACAAATTTTTTGCAAATTTCCATTGTTAATGTGGTAATCATGCACCACTACTGGACTTTTATATTGTTTTCCCCTTGCAGTACTGGCCTGTGCTCTGCATCGGCTAATCAGCAGCACGAGGGATGTTATACAGGTCAAATTCTCAAGCCCGAAAGTCAAAAGTTGTAAAAATCCCACTAAAGGAGTCTGTTAACGTTTGTAAATAAGGGGCCCAAATTATGCAAGTTAAAATACTTTCTTTCATTTTGTGTTCCATAGAAATAACAGCATTAGCTTGTGTGGGCAGTATCACTCTTCTCAGTGCAAATCTTTGAACACTTAAAATTGAAGTATTTTGCATAGAGTACTGGGAAAGGATAAAGTCCACATATCAAAACAAGTAAGAGTTTTAACCAGTAGTTCTTAAGCAGAAAATTGGCTTACCAGGCAGATAAAAAGAAGAAAACAAAAGAAACAGAGAAATAAGCTTGCTGTGACTGAATTGTGTGTCCTTCAGATGGGGAAAATGTTTGATTTATTTTATGGATGTTTAAAAAAATTTCACACAGCGAGGCTGTGAATAACAAGGAACACTTTAATTAGAAATGTAGAGTGGGAAGTGTAGTACACACTAGAGTAAGTTTTAAATACAGCACCATGAAGATGGAAGAAAAACACCACCCTATTTTTAAACATATCTAAAATTAAAATGTAAGGCTCCTACCCTAGGTTACTTATTTAGTTGCACTGCATTTACAGTCCCTCATTCAAACTTACTATTTAGATCTTCAGCCAACATTTATTCTTATTTTCTTTCAAAATTTATCATCATCATCTTTATCCCATGTTACTCATTGAACTTTTAACCCAATGTGACATCAAGGATTTTACATTCTTCGCTGTATGTGTGTGAGAGGTATTTCAGCTATCCAGTCGCACGCTGTAGATGTTTTTTTACTGTAGTATAGCTCACTCAAAAGATCCACTGCGTTTATTTCACAAGTCTGAGGCACAATGTGGAAGCAATAACTGTTAAATATTGTCTCTTGGGAGAAAGAAAAATAATATTCTCTCTCAGGCAATTTTTTTTTTTTCCCCACGAGATGGAAGTATAATTTCAGTGATTGGCACTAGCACTAAATGGAGTGAAAATAAACATGGCAAAGACAAATGCAAAGTACTACAGTAACTGAGCCCTGGCATCATCACCTCCTGTTAATTTATGTTTGCAGAATAAAGTTCATGTTGATTTTAACATGACTTTCTCTCAAAGCATTTAATCCAAGGATGATTTCACATCAGATCCTATTTTATTCATAGCAAATTGTCTGAAATGATTTCTGGAAGATTCCTCTTCTGGTTTTGAAATCAAAACACCAGCATTATCTCCACAGGGAGACAATTCAAATAACATCCTTGATCATCGGTACTTTAACAAAGAAGGAACAAACAACCCCCAAATAATTAAATAAATAAATTGGAGAATGGATGAGTTTACAAGAGGGAACCAATGCATGCAAGAAAGCAGAAAAGGGTTCAACAGACAAATATTCCTGTAGAAACATGAGTGCATCTATAAATATATAATATGTTTATATGATGGATTTATATTATTTATGAGATATGTTATGTAAATAAACATATATTTTGCATGGAAACAAAGTCAGATGTTAAACAGAAAAGGGCTTTTCTTTCTTCAGGGGAGGATTCCTCACCAAACCCTACAGCATTTAACACAGTAAACACTGATCTCAGAAAAAAAAAATAATATGGAGTAAAACAAGTCAAGATTTCCAAGGAAAAAGTAGTTTCTCTTCTTAGAGGAATAATGTCTACCTTTAACCTTCCTAGTAGCAAATGTTAAAACATAAAGCCACACAGCGCCGTTCAAATCACATTTACAGTGTATTTAGAATGCAAAACATATTTCCTCCATTAAGTTGAAAAGCTGCTTAAGTATGCAACACCCTGGACACTGTGTGTGCAATGTGAATCATCCCAATGCAGAACGTGTAGTTACAGGATATTATCATGACGTGGGGTTGAGTTGCCTTGTCCTAAAGCCATTCCTGTCCTCATCCTAATAAGCACTCTTCTAGTAGGCAGGAAATATCACTCAGAGGAGGAAGCAGTATCAGCTAAGTGTCCCATTTCCATTTGCTCTGCCACAGCAAGAAGAGCATCAGTAGCTGGCAGATCTTTTTGTGGTTTTTGTAGGTGAGCACCAAGGTGCTGTCGAAAAGCTGTGGGTAGCACCCATTCATTTCCTCAGGCTCGGTTGGCTTTTTTGTAAACCCAACAGGCCAACACTCTCTACGGGCTAGACATTCAGCAACTCCTGCTTCTCTTTCAATGCTGGATAATAACATTGTTTTACCCGAGTGATACTATTATTTTCAAGTAAAACATTGGTGGTAGTATTTTACTGCACTTCTTTTTGATCAATACTCCAAACTGAATCAGTTCATGCTTTTCTCATTCTTCTTCTGTTGACAATAAACTTATACTGGGAGAAAATTTGTATTATTGGCAAAATATGATAAATATAGATTTACTTCCACGCTTAACAATGGCATGTCATGGTTTTATTCCAGGTTTATACCTAAGTAACACTACAAATGGTAAGGGAGTAGAAGCAGAGAGAGGCATATAAGCATATTTATAGGAAATGTTTATATTTTTGTGGTATCTGACCTAGAGAATAACTGCTTAGGAGCTTTCTAGAAACACTAACTACATTTTTGTTCACATTTAAGCTATTGAACGACGCCCAGAAATTACAGGTGTGAAGTTAAAGTTCCCCTCCAAGATTCTGTAGGGGAAAAGGCACCACACTTAATCGCAGATTGGGGGTTGATGCTACTTCTAGAGCTGCTGGGTTACTACATCACCCACCCATGCGCGGAATTTAACTACTGCCCAGAAGAGGTGCTAGAGAAATCAAGAAAAAAAATCCACATCATGTATACACAGGGGCAGTGTATGGGCTGAATGTCTTGAGCCTTACACAGCAGCCCACTGAGCATCCAAGAGACAATGTACATGGAAGAGACTAACTGACAACCAGTAAGACAATTTGTTACCTAAATAGGACTTAGGTTTTCCACAGCCTTGACACAGTGTGGGACATTTTATTGACAAGTATGGGAAGAAAAAATTTCATCTGAAGATCTTAGAATAAAGGCATTTAAGCACAGGCAAAGAATCAGAAAAGGGAAAGCAACTGAACAGTTAAATTTGGCTGTTCTGCTTTTAACAATGATTTTCTTATATTTATATTACAATATAGGTTAAATTAAAAGGATTATGAATTTAGGCCTAAAGGCTCAATGGATGCTTATTATCATTGTGTTAAGCACCAGTGATGTGCTTGGGACTATACTAGACAGCCTCAGCCCTGAGCAATTTAGAGTCTAAACCAGAAGAGGATAAAACAAGGTGTACTGAAAGATGTGGAGCAACGCCATAATTCGGAAATCTTACATACAATGAAACGGAGAGAGCTTTAAATTGACAGGGGGAGGTTCTGTGAGTGTCTAAAAAGAAATTGGTCTCTGAAAAACATCTCAGAAAAGAGAGACTGGAGCATTTAGGGAGCTTTCTGGAAGATGCGGGAAGGAAACAAAAGGCACGGGAATGCCGCTGCCAGAACCTGGGCATACGGAAGTCATGGTAAGAAATAAGATCTGAAATGTTAGGGGGGTGGCTTCATAATATCAAACTGGCACAGGGACTAGGCTGAAAAAGCTTACAAAGTACAGATGCACATTGTAGCTACCAGAGCAATTTTTATATGTGATTGGGCATAGCTGCAGGGGGAATTGAGAACTGCAGGTGTGTATCAGGCAGAGGAGAGAGATGAGTCAAAGATGACCGCTAGTGGAGAGAGGTCAATTGAAAAGAAGTAAAGAAGGCAGAATTGAAGGTAATTTAAACTTAAATTCTACAGTGACTAATGACTGAACTATAAAAGAAAAGCTGTCTCAACTACATTTTCTCCTTTGCTTTCAATACATAGAAAATCCCAAGGGAAAAAGAGAACCCTCACTGAAATTAATATTAGTTGTCAAAGTAATAATTCCAAGACATTAAATCATTTACATTTTCCCTAATTAAAGAGAACAGGATGTTGTTTATAAGAGCAGCTTACTCTAAAGTGTTACTTAGGGTTTTTCCCCACAGGGAAACAGCCTGTAATAGCTACTCCAGAAGAGCTATCCACAGCTGATCCTCAAGTTTGTGCTCTTCTCTCACAGTCAGTGCCTTTTTAGTCCGTATTAGTAGTGGCTTCAGCTAAACTGAAAACAAAACTCAAAACACAGTAGCATCTATACAAGATGCTAGCCCAGAACAGCTTTTACATTCTGAATTCAGGTTCCAGTTCTTTTCAGAGTATGCCCAGATACCTTCTAACATAAGAAACTGGATAGAAATATTCTTTAACAGACAAAAATGAAATAGATGAAATGGAAACATCTGCCTAAAAAGGTAAGCAAATTAAGTGTCAGGAAGGGGGGCAGCTTGTAGGCTTGTCCTAACTTGTGGCTTACATTCCCACCTGTAGATGGGGAATTTTGACTTTTTAAGAAAAAAATCGGTCACTGATTTGATCAATACTCACAGCAATAATTTAAGCAGCACCTGGGTGTAGCTAAAGTTTTACATTAAACCACCTAAAAGAGATGCAAAGTGCCTAGCAGTTAACATTGCAGATAATGTAAAATAATTGCATTAGACAAGCATGCAACAGCTACAGTTTCTAACTCAGGTTAGCGTTCTCTAGTGGTACTCTGACAGTTTTATTTGCAGTGCTAGAAGCTCCAAAGCTTTTCTATTATAAAGACCTAAAATCCTTGCTACATTTCTCAGATTGCCAGTTTTGATGTGAAAACCATAACATACTAAATGAGGTACTTTTTTTTAATTAAATAACGAGCCTCTATTTTTAAGGTTCAAATGGCTCATCTTCCTTCCTCATGTCTTTTCATCATATCTGTTCTTTACATCTACTGGAATATGCATTCAAGTTGACTAGGTATTTCTTTAGCAAATCCGAAAAATCATGTAACAAGAGAGTTCAGCACTTTACCTCCAATTTGCCATGTGCACAGCCTAATAGCAATAGGTTGGCTCTGTCCCTCTCACAGGAAATAGGAGACCAAGGCCATGCTCCATCACTAGTTGCTGACCACCAGCAAATGACCATATCTTGCATACAGTTTATTGCCAGGTGACGTTTCATCCTTCTACCTTCTGGTCCAAGTATGTCAATATAAGAAATCTGATGGAAGAGAAAAAGAAATGCAGGAAACATTTGAGGTGATAAAATAGCATAGTAGGAGCAATGGGGAGCATTTACCCTGGATGTGTGAAAAAGAATGTATATATATATATACACACAGAGGACTGCGTACATATATATCTTCATATAGGCGGGCTGTAAATGTAAGAAATATCTCCTCAGACAGAAAGAGACACGCTCACACTTTTATCTGTGGGGAGGGGATTCAGAAGGAAAGGAATGTGAGTTAAGAAGGAATTTACTGCAATGACTCCAATCAATACCAAAATGTACAGTCATGGTTGCTTGACAGCATCGACCTACACATAGGATTTAAGCTCAGCCATATTAAATGACAAGTTCTGCAAAGCTGACCAGGGAGCTAAGGCTAGTGTTTAAGACATAATCAAATATTAAATATATTCTACAGTGTTTGAGCAAACATATATCTTTCTTTTTCCTCCCCAAATTAGGGAATCCAGATACAAACATCTGCTTTGCAAGAGAATATATACTTTTCTGCATAATGTGGATGAGCTACAGCATCATGCGTAAAGTTTATGCAGCTCTTGAGAATTGTGCCTCTTTCTCAGGAAGGATTTGTGGAATTTATTATTCAAACTCTGTTATTTTGGAGCATGGTTATTTGAAAACATGAGCAGTGCACCATCTGGGTGACACATGCCAAGGAAATATAGATTGCACCGCATTTCTGCTTAAGGAATTAATGGAAGGTTGATAGCTAGGGGAAAAAAAACCTATCTTGCCATTGCTGGTCAGCAATAATCGAACCACTTTCTGGGGATTAAGCGCATGGCTAAGCCTACTGGACCAGACACTAGCAAAGGGCAGGGGGTCTTCTTATCAGAGAAATGCTTCTGGAGCCAGTCTCACTACATGACAGATTGCTTTCATATTCCTGTCTGCAAGGCAACAAAGGATGGCAGTAATGCGATAATGCCAGAGTGCAATGGGTGTTAAGAACCCGTTGCATTTATGTATTGTATTTAGTAAATAATCAGGCTCATCCAAATTGTGATCTCACCACTCAACCAAGGCCATTAAAATCAAGGTTAATGCTTTAATAATCCTTTGCTGTTTTTTATATGGTCAAAAAGAACCCTTTTCTATTTGCATGGTCATAATATTATTGACCTCTTCATCCCCTGAATACACATCAAAAGGAACTGAAATCAAAGTAATTACCAATGTTGTTCTCTCATGGTAAACATTTAACTCCTCGTACTGTCTCCTCCTTCAGTAAATTGAAATGGATTAAAAAAACCACAGATGGGAAAAACTTGAAGAAGGTCATTATTTTCAGAATAAACCATGTTTTACTTGTCAAACTACTCTTTAGAAGTGTAAAGATAAAACATACATAGAAGCTAACAGGTAGATGATACCTTAATTAAAACTCTATATAAATAGTTAATTTGGTGACAACACAGTTATTAGGATGGAAAACCACAAATACTTTCACAGATATGAATTAGTGCTGTATGGCAGCATTAACTGTTCATAACAAATTCACATGCACTAACAGCCACAAATCCTTTGTAAACCTTTACGTCTTGCATTAGACACGGCACTTTCAAACATGGACTAATGCCACTGAGAAAAGGCAAATGATAATAGCTGGGTTTATATTTTGCTGGTCTTGAGGACTGTAGTAATTCATACAATAAGCCTTCCTTTCTCATTTCAAAGTGTAAATAAAATCCAAGGTGGTACTGTTTATAAATGAAGAGGATGGAGAAAATAATTCATCCACTTAGGTACATATTGTGTAAAAAACCCAAGTTTTGGATAAATACCAAACCATGAGAAGGAAAGCATGGTTGACTTGCTCTTATTATTAATAGTACTCTGGCAGGCCAGAACTGCCTAGCCTTTCCTGCCTATTTTGCCCAACATATGAGTCTGGACAGAGAACAACATGAAGTTGCTTCTGTCCAAGTACCAAAGAAATTACAACGTAAATATGACAGAAATTTAATTATGCCATTACATATGATTGTAAGCAAGCATCTTCCTCTTTTTATAAATGGGAATTTAAACCCAAATACCACATACATTTCTCAAGGCTACACCAAAAGTCAGAGGCGGAGATGAAGGCTCCACTTAAATTTCCTGAATACTAGCTCCATATTTTATTTTGTAGTAGTTTCACACCAGCACAAGCTACCTTTTAATTCTATTTCTCTTGAGGGGGGAAAAAAAATCAACACTAAAGAACTGTTTTTTCTAAAGTGTGTATTCTTACAAGTTCCTACATTTGCAATTGAGGATCATCTTTTGTTTTTTCTGTTACTACTGATAGTGACACTACTATTGGCCATGCTTGTGATCTTTTAGCTTTTGTAAGTTTGACCAAAAGCAGCCATGAAGAACTCTAATGCAATGCAGAGAGCTGACATAATATTGTTGCAGTAGTGAATAATACTTTCTGCTGGCTCACAGTGGTGCAATTTTGAAGATAATAGAAATTATATTTAGCTGCCTAACTAGCAAGCCTCACACAAAAGAACATTCAATTAAAAAATGCAAATGCCTTTTTTTTTTTTTTNAAGCAACGTTAGCGTTGAACATGGAGGCGTTTCTAGAAGCTCAGCTGTGTCAGCAAAGAACTGAACGTAACAACCCTATTAAGGTGAACAGCAGATATTTCTGCTTTCCTAGGGCAGAGAAAGTTTTCTGTGGATTAGGTTTCCTTCTTTCCCAAGAAAGAAATGCCATGACCGTTAGATCCAAAATGTGCCCAACAATACCCAGAACGAAAACACATTTCCTAAACATAAATTAATTAAGGAGCTATGGCCCTCAAAATTAAATGATGAAGGCAGTCTTCAGCTCACCACAGCTATTTCGTTGAAGTTTAGAGCTATTAAAAAAACACCAACACCCCACACCACACAGCACTCTTGCTTCCAAAGCACAACGTTAACAAACACCGTAGGCCAGCCACAGGCACAGACCATTTTAAAGTAAACTACGTATCAGCTCAGTTCCTGGTGAACAGTGAACTGTCTCAAATCCACGTTACAGAGGTTGGATCAATCTCGCAAACACAAGTCATTGCTGAAAAGAGGCCCTGAACTGAAACAGCCTGGAAAATGTATTAGATATTCATCACAGCAGAAAGTATTGCTACCAAGCAAGTTAAAACGTAATATAGCAAAACTTAAATTAAACATGCCCTTAAAAAGCTTGCCTTGCAGATGAAAACTCCCTTATGTGAAGAAGCAAATTACTGAGGGGTTGTCAGGAAGAAAATATATAGCACAAGATTGTTTTCCTTAACATTTATCCAGTCTGAAATAAATACAAACTCTTTCTTTTGCTTACTACATCTTTCTACCTTATTTGGGGTAATGGCCTGCCTCTTCTTCATCCTTGCAGTGAATTGTGTGCAGCCCCTTTCCTATTCCACCTGTTCAAAGTTAATTGCCTTTGGCTGATTAGTTTTTCATACTGTCGTACTGCCAAGTGCTTCCACCTAAGGTCAGCCACCACCCCGATGTCAAAGAGCTTATGGTTGAAATAAGTTATGTCTACACATCCAAGACCCAGTGTAATTCACCTTGCGATGAGATGGCTTCTACTGACATCCAAATTGGCTCATTTAAAGCCAGCTTGGCTACCTCTAGGCAACCTCACAGCTACTGCTGTGACCAAGGTACAGGCACACCCGTACAGAAAGGGCTGGGGAAAAAAAAGTTGTATTTCAATCTTCACTGTGTGAGCAGTGAATTGAGATACAGAGGCAGAGAGTCATTTGCCTAAGGTCACACACATCGTGTGGTAGCGGTGAGAAACTCAGCTTCTGTACCTTGAGTCCCAGCTCAGTGGCTTAATTGTAAAACCAACTCGGCCAACAATACAATTACAGTAACTAGAGGGAAAATTAAGATTTCTGCAAAGAATTACAACAGTCTTGGAGCTCAGACAGATGACTGAATTATCATAACTTCACGAGTTTGTGTATAGCAGCTGAGCCATAGTAATTGACCATGTGTGCGTGTTTAGCCCACAGCAAACAAGAGGTAAAACACATTAGCTTAAATCTTTTACACTGAGGTTTACCATTACAGATTTTGCTTCATGCTTGTTAGATGCTGAGAATGTGCAAAGGGTCAGTTACTGCTGCTCAACTGACACAAGGTAATCTGTTAAGCAGGGGTAACTCAACTGTGTGTTTGAGCCTTTAACCTGAATACAGTAGAAAACTGGATCCCTCTTGGTGCAGTACTTTAACTTATTAACTCAGAATGCCATGTAATTTTTTTTTAAACTTTTCAATAACTGCCATTTTTAGAATCTGAGCTGTGCTGATCAGTTACATATACTGCTATACGATAGCAGTACCAGTGATTCATAACATCAAGTTACTGCAGTATTTACAGTCCCCATTGGCAGCTTTACCTTGAAGTCCAGACAAGAGAGTTTTTCCAGTCTTTTGTTTACATCAGGAGAATCCATCTTCTTTGTAAACTGAATAAAGCAGAGTTGTTTATGGTCCTCAAATGACAAAATGATGAAATTGTCTGTAAGAACAGCTGAAAAACAAAACAAAAATCGTCACCGCTATATTACCTCTTTCTAGTAAGAAAACAAATTACTGAACCCTCCACTAAGACATTGTGAAAAGCAGTTTTTTCAAGACAGTATCTTAAATATTACACTGAAGACCCTGTAATTGCCTAAAAGACGTCAATGTGCCATGCTGCCAGGACCATCTTGGAAATGAAAAATAAAGCTGAGGGAGTACTCTGACTACATAAACCTAAATCAATTATCTCATATTAAGTTACCACTACATTTGAATATACGTTTTATGCCCTTTCACATTCATTTTCATCTTGGTTCAGCCTTCAATTTTATTTTATCTTTTTCTTATGGTAACATCCACCAGTATTTCAGAAACACACCTAAGACAGTGTTGCTTGAGTTAAGGATGACAAATGCAAATCAGTACTTGAGGTGTATCTGATATTTTGAGATTGTAAGTTTTCGGGTGCTGCTGCAGACATCAAGGAGGCTGTTACACACAGGATTATGTTCAGAGGGCTTATGAATTTGTTGAAAGCTTCCCATGGGGATATCCAAATCGTACAGGTAATGAAGATGGAACAGACTTCCTTGAAGCCTGGAAAAGTGGAATCCCTGCTATTATCATAAGGGGGTGCTAGACCAACAAGAAAGTGTGACAACAGGAAAGTGTGACAAAGAAAATTATTTTGATAGTAGTATCCCAGATTTCTCCCAAGTGTTATCCAGTTATTCAAGCAGTCTCCACATTTGAAGAGGTGTCTGAGAATGAAGTGAGTCCTCAGGATAACTAGTAGCAGATTACTGAATAATTCTTAATATGAATGAAGTTTAAAGTAAAGCTACCAAGCTGTTTTCAGAAAGTAAACTCAGAAACCTCTACTAAAAGGAAAATGATAAGTGGAACTGGGTTAAAAACCAAAACAAACCATGTGGAACAACCCTTGAAAAACAGAAAAATGCACTTGTGACTAATATCCTACGTTCTTAAATATATTTTATATATACTTAAGTAGATTGACAGTTCAGTCTTACATAAAAGCAGTGAAAACTGGTGACTCAGCTTTTCTTTGATTTAGTCGGTTTTACCACCAGTCTCATTTTCCAATAGTCATGTACTGGCACAGCTCTAAGGTACCTGGTATGCTAAAGGGTAAAGTTTAAAGACAAATAATTTCCTTTGAAATGTAACATTAGCACCAGCTTTGGTTTTGTTTTTTTTTTTAAAAAGGTAAGAAATTATCTGACACGGTGAGCTAGAAGCTATAAATGACATCCTAAACACACAAGAAAATTCAGGGCCACTGAGTATGGTATCCTCAATATATACATAAGTTTAGATATTTTTATATCCTCACAGACATTATTTACTTTAAAGATGGCCTACATCACACCTCAGATGCTTCTGAAATTTGTTTTGGTCTAAGGAAAGAAAGCAGGATTCTAAGATCCTTGGACAGATATGAATGAAACTATCAGTCTCTTGGTTTTCAGTATCCATGGTTGTCCTGGGCAGGACTGTAGACCAGATCAATATGTATGCAACTATGGGAATAGTTGGACCATTATTCAGAGAGAACCCATAGGCTGTAGAGTCAGATTACCCTAAAAATGATAGGCAGCCTAGCTATTATTCTATATACTAGTAACGCAAGAACTCAGTGCCAAAAAAAATTCCAAAAATGAGAAATACTATTTTCTTTTAGGAAAGGATTTTTTTTCCTATAATTTCTAATTTTATTTTAAAGTTTTACCTGTATATTAGAAATCAGGAGGACTATTAGAGGCAGGAGGATTATAAATGCAATCCTAAGTCTGTATTTCGTGCACACAATCTGACCTTCATTCCAAATGTTAAGAGGCCAGGCTAGTCAGAGTTAGAAGAAAAATTCCTAAGTAGTTCTGGCAGATTGCAGTCTTATCCATTTCTACATGTATGCAGTTGCTAAAATAAGAGCTATTATTTGTATACAGATTTCTTGTACTAAGTATCACATTTCTTTTGGTTATAATCACAACCTAATTCCACCCTCGATTGGAAAGATGTGTAATTATATTGGATAAAAGATAATCTATTCTAGGACAACATCATGTCATAGTTTTCACATAAGGATAGTTCAGTATAAAAAAAAAGCATATTTTGAACACTATTTCTGTGGGTCACAGAAGCATTTTTTGTTGTTCATGAAAACAAACACGTTTTGTGATGACAGGTATTGGAGGGTTTGCTTTTACTGAACAGAAGCAGTCTTGTTTCACCTTCAGACGTGGGTTTTGTCAAACATGGGAGGTTTAAGAAATTCTTGAATAAGTGAAAATAATGAAATTATGTATAGCTGTTTGGTCTGTGTAACTGTAGGAAAATATATTTGTTGCTTTATTATTGTTTTAGTTGGAAGCTTCTTCAGTTAGCAGGATTTTTTTCAGATTTACATTTCTATGACGTATTAAGACAATATGAAGGAAGATAAGTATAACACAATTATATATGCATTATTTATTTATTTGATAATTTAGTTTTTAAAAAAGATAGAGTATTCCAGGTAAGTTCTACAAAGAACTTCAATTTGGGTATATAACCTTAGTGTCTGTGTTTTCCTACTTTTTGTCACCTGAAAATATGAAATCCTCCTCCAGAAACAGGGCAGAAAAATCTGAGATGAAATTAGCAGTCAAGTTACTTAAGTGAAGAATGAACAAAATGAGTCAAGACATTTAATGTGTTCTTTGCTCTCTGCACGATTCATTGATCAACAATGAGGTTATGGTAATTTTTTTTTATACTCAGATTCTACTAACATCACTATATTAATGTAATTTTTCAAGACTAAACTACAATATACTAATAAGTAAAGATCAGAGGGGCACAGTATTGCAACTTCCTTAAATAACCAGGCCAATATTGAATAGATGCCTGGATATGGAGGAAAGTAAGTCCTTAAAGATTGAAACTAAATCTAGCATGTATTCTCATTGAAACGACGTCATTTGAGTCTACTTTTTAAGATTTTGCACAGAAAGTCCATGTTCTTGATTGTGCAGACACCAAGTTCCCTGACTGAGTTCTCACTGGAGCTCTGTAGAAGCACTTTGAAAAAGCTGTAGTCATATGATAAAGCTGATCAAAACAGGTATATTTATATAATTTTTCTTCTGCATTCAACTAAAACTTCACTTTTAACAGTCACTAGTTAATAACAACAATGAGATTCAGGAAATCTAGAAACTAAATCAGAACACATCCATATAAATAATATTATCCAGCCTTTTTTAATAAGTGAATGTTTTAATAAACTCTATCCCATGTAATTAATCAGTTGGCTAATGTTTGGTTTGTCCCATTTTCCCACTTAGGAAATAAACATGACAAGTTTAAATGGCGTGTTCACAGTGATTAAAATCTGTAAGAAACTGAATTTTAGAAACCCATTCAGTATTTGACAAGCCTGAAAACTTTGATGTTAAATATTATTCTTAAAGTGTTCTTAGTCCTGAGGGTTGTAACTATGGCATTACATGCAATTACTTGTTGTGTTTGCAAGTCCCCAGTGGCAATAATTAGTCTACCTGTTGACATACTGTTTTCTCTGCTCTATTGTTAATGTAGGCAATTGATTTGCACGTGGGTGTAATTACCATCACTGATGGTGTCGGAGATGAGCTTCCCCACCAGGGTCCTGTCAATCACCACTTTCTCCAGCTGTGGCCCAGAAAGGCTTAGGGACACCAGTACACCCGAGTGAAAGAGGAGCTAAATCCAAATAGTGAGAAAACAAGACATCAAGAAACATTAATAAAGTGAAGCGTTCCAAGGTACATATTAGCAGCTGTCCATTACATAGTAATTATTTTTCAAAATTGCAAAAAAGCCTTATCGCTGACGTGGAGATGTCTTGTAATGACTTTGAAAGCTTTTTCAATGAAGGGGAGAGGTGCAATATGACACTGAATTATACAGGTACAAGAATTACAATTGCTGAAGATGCATGCTAAGCCCCAAATATTGCAGAAAATCTACTTAATTCATTTGTTAAAAGAGACAAAAATTCTGTCCTAAATGAGTAAAGGACAATCAATCTATCATCCACAGACCTTGGTTTTTCTGTATAAAATAACTGCAAAGCTTACATGAAAGACATAGAAGGTAATTTCATATCATTATCACAGAATAAAACCAGCACCTTTTTGCTTTCGTTGTTATTTCTGGCCATTCATATATTGTTTAATCTAAAAAATGGTCCCCTACCAGAGTGATAGCCATGGGCTCCCCAAAGATTCATATACTCCTTGCCATAAGATTATAGATGTCTCTCTTATAAAGAAGGAATTTGAACAAAGGGACAGAATAGGCAGAGGCTTATTTCAGAGATAACTGAATATTTCTCCTTAATTAATCTCAATTAAATGATACATATAATCTTGAAGACTGTCATGGTACTTATCTGATGCCATATCTTGTATGAGAAGGAGAATGCTCAGTGGGAGGAGTAATGAAAACCACTTCTTATTGCATAATTAAATAATTAAAGTTAGTCATTTTCTGAATGCAACTATTACAGCACAGAAATTCAGAAAATAAAACCTACACAATTCCCTGCTCTGTTGTGAGTTGATCTCACTTTGCCAAGTGACTCAGGCATAGAAAAAGCTTTATTAGAGATTTTATTTTCTAAATAACAGGGCAAAAGATAAATTCTGACCATATAAATTGGTTAACTTAATGCCAAACAGAGGTTCTCCAGAAACCTTGATGTAAAAACATGGGGGGAAAAAAGTTTTTAAAGTTTTTTTTTAAAAAAAATCAAAAAAACCCACTGTTTGTTCAGCAGAGGCTAAACCAGCCCTACACTCACTGAATAATTTATCTGCCAAAGGAATCCTGAGTGGAAAGACCACTGAAGAAATGGGCAAGGGGCTCATCAAAGACCAGAAGCTTGGGATTCCGGCTCTGACTTCTACCTGATAGACTTTTAAGAATTTTATTTTTTTTTTAAACACTCACTACTAGAGAAACACCTGCTTTTGTAGTAGAATTTGGCATAAAAATCCCTGTTTGTGTTATGCTAGAGCTGCAAGGCAAACACAGTTGCAATATAGTTTTCAGTAGGACACGCTGGGACATAAACACCAGGCAAATCTCCTTACAGCGAGATCTACTGGATTGTTTCAAAAATTAAAGTACTGGGGACAGGAAGGTAGTTATCTAATCAAGCTTGCTTCTTGTTCAGTGCTCTGCTCCCAACAATTCAGTTATGAAAATTGTCAGTTATGTGAATTTTTCTATATTAATGTATCCCTGGTTATTTAAACAGGACAAGCATGTTTAAATAAATGACCTTCTGGCCCTGACTAACATCTTTAACCTACGTTTTTCCAGACTATCTTTCTGTCAATTCACAGTAGTTTGAAAAGAAACTCTAGTGATGTCTGAAATAGAAACAAAAACCACCTGTGATGTGAAATTAATTTGTTAAGAACCAATGATCATTTTCCATCCTGCCAAAGTCTAATCATGTATTCATTTGATAAAGACATATAGTCAGTGTTTCAATATTCCCCATCATGACAGATGTCCTTTAAGGTTTTGTCCTAGTAAAAATGTTAGACACAGTTACACTCATGCAGCTTTTATTACAATCTTTCAAAACTTCAATTTATCCTTATGTTGAAGTTAGAGTAGATAAAATCACAATTTATTTTCAACTTGATAATGTTAAGTCCAGTGAGGTTTGACTACGGTTAGCTGTAACTGTCTGAGGAACCCAGCTGAATAAGTGAGGGTTGAAAACCAGAAGTTGTCAAACTACAATGCCTATGCACATAATACTCTAGAAAGCTCAGTTCTAAATTACTGAATGAATATCAGCCTCCCAGAAAAAAGTAGAATGCACCAGATCCTTCAGTGCTTTGTGCCAACAAGACAGCTGGCACAGTCATACAAATAAACTCCCCAACTTGCGTTTTCCCCAATGCCTTGCTTGGGAGCTCTGTTCCTCCCTCAGAAAATGTCACTGTAATGGTAGGTTGCTCCCATGATTCCTTTCCTTGTATGGAGTGAGAAGAGCATCCTGGAGTTAACCTGGGAGAATAATCTAAGTGAATCAGAAGTCTGTTTGTAGCCTCCATGTTTACCTGACAGAGTATGGACATATATCATCCATTCAGGTATATCTCATCCATTCAGGTAAAAGAGGAGAGGCAAATCACAAGAAAAAAAACGTGGTTTTATCTGTAGATGGTCAGTGATCTTGAATGACTGCATTAGTGAATAAGGCCACATGCTTGTCATTCCACTGACATCCAATATATCCCCCCAAAACACTGGCAAACTCTTGGCTTGAAAGCAACAAATAAGGTTAGGATTCTTTAACTCTTACATGTTTCAGGGTGTAAATTCACTGGTGATGACACAAAACATCTGTTACAGAGCTAGAAATCTATGAAAACTGCTCCAGTGTGTGATGAGAAGACATTTATACATTGTGCTAATGGTTGTGCTTTCCTTCACATCTGTGCAAGTAGTAATTAAACCAACACTATGTATTTTCAATATTGCATAGATATATCTCTCTATGCTATCAACATGGCACAGTGGAATGATAGAAAGTAGGTAAAAATATTGTTTTTATTGTTTTTCCCATTGCACTCCCCTCCTTTATTTTTACAGTAAAACATTCTTTCCCATTATTCTCCACAGAAGTTTGAGTTATTTGGGCAAAACTTAAATTTCACTTTAACAATTTTTTTTGCTATAACAACTTACCATGGTTGGTAATATACCTGTGCTCCACAGATTTAAGTCCTTCCCTCTATGAACTTTAGAGTCTAAATTTAAAAAGTAAATCACAGTATATGGACATGTAAGGCCGTTATTTATTCCGCCTCCCTTTAAAAATTCTTCGGATTACAATGGGGGTCATTTAAAAG
>VZTU01008109.1:0-13541 GCA_013400835.1 Zapornia atra
GCAGCTTTGGTGGGTGTCTGGACCCCAGACAGGGTGAAATGACCACACTCGCGAAGAACAGCCCCGCAGGGCCAGGCCCTGATAGCGCTCGAGCACGTGGAAGGGCAGATGCTTCTTCGCGCCCCCAGCACCAGCGCTCCTGCGGTGCCAGGGCACAGAAGGAAGCGCAGAACAGGAACCGGGAGGCATCAAGGAGCTCGGCACAGCCTCACTCGGCACAGCCGCCCCGGAGGACCAACACCCACCCCGCCCTATGCAGGGTTTGTCTTTCCGGCCGCTATCTATGGTCCGCTCTCGCGGTGCGCGTCCCGTCGGGTGGCGCGCATGCGCAGCGCCTCGCCGCGGCGGCCGGCTCCACATTGGCGGAAGGGCGAGTGGAGAGCCGGTGCAGAGATGGACGGCGCTGGCAGGGAGGAGCTGGGTGAGGCGGATCGTGCAGCCCGGTGGCGAGAGCTGCTGGGGGACAGTGGGATGGCGGCTCGCTGCGGGGCGGAGAGGAGGAGGGGGCGTGAGCGTGTCGGGCGGCCGACTTCCACCCCCCTCCCTGGAGACAGAATGGTTCAGCCCACGGGGGATGCGCTGCAGCACTCAGCGCATCGGGGCGGGTGGGATGAACCATCCCACCTGGGGAAGGGGTGGGCACTCTCTTTCGGCTCCTCCGCGGAAAGCGGCGGTGACTGTCCCGGTCTCCCCGGCGAGGGGGGCGGGTGGCGACGTTCGAGCGTCTCGGAGTTGGCCCGGCGGGATCTCGGGCCGGACGGGGCTGAGAGAAGCGGGTCGTGGCGCAGGGCCTCTTCTCCCGCCGCGGTCCCCTCACAGAGGGAGAGCCGGCTGGGGGGCTCTCCGCAGCGGGGCGGAGGGCAGGCCGCAGCCCCGCCTCGGGGAAACCCGCCGCTGCGGGCGGCGGCGGGGGCAGCTCCTTGGAGGCGTTGGTCTCACCTGGCGGGCTCTTTCTGTTGTTGGGAACTCACGATCTGGCGTAGAAGTCTAGGAAGTACTTTATCTCTGCCTGGTCAGGTCGTGCGTTGTCTGCCGTGGCAGACTTGGTGGGTTTTGTTTGTTTGGGTGGGGTTTTTTGGTGTATCTGTTGATACATTAGCTGTGTTTAGTGGAGATTACTTTTTAGCCCTTTAAATCTGAGTGTGGGTGGGCACACGCATGTTCACCCTCTAATCTGTCTATATGTAGATGGACAAGAGGTAACTCCTGTCAGGTTTAGTTACAAATTCTGACTGGTTCCATCTCAAAGCTGTGCTCTTCCACTGTAATCTCAAATTCACCCTGTCTGCTGGTAATGATGAGAAGCAGAAGAGATGCTTCAGATTTTACTGTCCCAGAGGCTGATCCATCTTTTAATGAGGGATTGTCTGTCTTCTCAGCGATGGCCAGCAACAGGACAAGGGGCAACAGATGCAAGCTGGAGCATAGGAAGTTCCATGTGAATGTCATGAGAAAGTTTTTCACTGTGAGGATGACAGAGCTGGAACCAGAGGGGTTGTGGAGTCTCCTTCTCTAGAGACATTCAAGACCCACCCAGATGTGTTCCTGTGTGATTTAGTCTAGGAGATTCTGCTCTGGCAGGGGGGTTGGACCAGATGGTCTTTTGAGGTCCCTTCCAACTCCTAACATTCTGTGTGTCTGTGATTGTCACCTCCAGAGCAAAGAAAGAAATTTTAGCTCTTTTTTAGCTAAGGTTCACAGATCTGACAGTTTCTTTGTTAGAAACTGTAGAACCAGATTAGGGTTTTTTTTATAGGATTGTTTAAAAATGCAGATTAACACCTGGTAAGATTTCAGAAAGTTTTTACGTGGGTTGATCCTGTTGGATACGTAATAAAATTTAAAACTTGCTGGTGGGCTGTCACTTCAAAGTGTGTTGTTAACCATGTAGAAATGTGTAACTTGCTCTAGACAGCAGTGGCTTGTTTAAGGCTAACATGTTTCCAAATAAGCGATCCATTTTGGGCTGGGATAAAAGCATTCTTCTGAAGGAATATAATAAACTGTGTAGACCTGTGTATGCTCTGGTTTAATCAGGTGTCTTTTTTTTATTAGACTTCTGGATTTGACGGTATGATGTAGAAGCAAGCATCTGATGCTTGCAGCATTTCTTTAGAAATAACTGTTCTCAACATTAATAAATTCTACTGTAAAGCAGAATAGATCTATTACAGTCTGCAATGAAGAGAAAGAAATTACTTAAATCTCCTGGAGAGAGTCCAGAGAAGAGCTACAAAGATGATTAAGGGCCTGGAGCATCTCCCTTGTGAGGAAAGGCTGGGTGAGCTGGGACTGTTCAGCCTGGAGAAAAGAAGACTAAGGGGGGACCTTATTAATGTCTGTAAATATGTTAAGTATAGGATGTAGGGGGAAATAGCCAGCCTCTATTCAGTGGTCTGTGGGGACAGGACTAGGGGCAATGGCTGCAAATTGGAGCACAGGAAGTTCCGCACCAACATGCGGAGGAACTTTTTCACAGTGAGGGTGACAGAGCCCTGGGACAGGCTGCCCAGGGAGGTGGTGGAGTCTCCTTCTCTGGAGATATTCAAGTCTTGTCTGGACGCCTATCAGTGCAATATGAGCTAGGGAGCCTGCTTTGGCAAGGGGGTTGGGCCCGATGATCTCTCAAGGTCCCTTCCAACCCCTATGATTCTATGACTCTATGATAAATGTGTACTTTCAACAGAAGAATACTGGTTCAGATAAGAGCACCAAGCAGAGCTATCAAGTTCTTGAAAAACAAACACAATAAAATGAAAGTGAACTTTCACTATTCAGGACAATGTAATTATTAGTATTTAATAAACCAGATTACTTTTCCTGTTTAATTTTCATTCTAGAAAATACATTTTGTTTGGGTTTTTGTCCCTTGTATTCAGCAGGAGTTGCAGTAGTGGAAACAAAAAAGGGAGCTGACTTGTGTATGATTGAGTGGCACTGTTTTAGCTTTCCCCCTTGAGCTAGAAAAAGCTACAAGAATTTTTCAATCTCGACAGGCATGCCCCTAGCACTACCAATCATTGTCATTTCATGCTGATCCCTAATCTCTTTGGTGGTTGTGGAAGCACATGACTGAGTGACGTGACAGATCTTGCCAGATTCACGTGGGGTCGCTGGACAGCACTGTACAGTTTGATGTCTTCTGGAGAAGTGCTGGGCAGGTTAGTTGTAGGCTGGAGTTCAGGGGAGTGGAGAAACAGGTATTTCTTTCTGCCCTTGAGGGAGTAGCTACATGGCAAACTGTTTACTGAACCAGTTGCAGATTCTGAAGATAATTTGCGACAATGTTTTCTTTGTAACTAATTTTTTCCTTGAGCCCTGGTGCAGAATGCTGAATGTAAAAGCTTTGCTATTCAGAGACTTGATCCCTAATCTTCTTCCATAAGAGCAGCTGCAGGCTTGGTTAGGTGACAACCCCTGGGCATGCTCTCTGGATCATTAATATGGCATTCTGTAGCCTGTGAGAAAATATTAGCATAAACCCACATTTTCGGCTAGTGCGAAGATTATGTGTTTCTGGGTTTTATGCAGCAGTCAAAGCAGCTGTTCATTGAACTGCACCTGGGCTACCCTCTGTTTAATAAACACATTTTCTCAGGACTGTGACTCTTGTGCTGTGTTTCTGGCCATGTTAGTGTGTCCTTGTGTAGAAGGTGTGACTGAGCAGTGAACTATCTACTGGATCCCTTTTGCCTACTGCTTTTTGCCAAGCATATAGTAAAAATGTGAAGTGATGCTCCAAACAGACCTGTATATTCCTTCTGTCCCGAGTGGGTAAATCCAGCTGACATAATGATAACCTATAGCTTGTCCCCCAAATTGTTTTATGCTTGTATATCAAATCCAGTTACTTCAGTTTGGTGACACTGACTTCAGAACCCTTAAGGAAAAAAAACCCCAAACCAACAAACACTCATATTGCTAAATTGTATCTGGAAAAGGAGTTTGAGAAAGGATTTTGGGAGGGAGGTCACCTCTGAAGGAACAATAAAAAATCGTATTTGTCTTTAGTGTCTTTTGCCTTTAATTTGCTTCCTCCTGTTGCCTCTGTTTTACCCATAAAATTAGAATGATGGAGATCACTTTTGTCCCTTGTGGTGTGAAGAGGTTCAGTTAATTTTGGAAGTGTTAATTGCTTGAGCAGTATAGGAAAATTAACTGAAATTCTCAGTTACTCATTGCTTTGCAGAGCTCTTGCACCAAAGGATTACTTGAACGTGCTACGAAAGCTTTAGAATGAAGTACATTTACTAGCAGTTCAGAGGTTTCTTTGGCAGCGTGTCCATAAATGTGGCAAGATGCCAGCAAATTCTAGGAGATAGAAACATATACTGGAAGATAACAAAACTGTAAACACTGGTCATAACAATTTAAACACCACAGATTTAATTTCACTATGTAATTAGTGGCTAATTAATTACTGAAATTCTTCAGAGGTCTCCGAGGATACAGTGTGCACATTTATGCATGATTACAGTGTGACATGTAGCTTCAATGAATCAGTGATTTATCGCTCCAGTGCGTTAAGGAATCAGTTTAATGTTGCAGTGGTAGTTTTGGGAGAGGTTGAAATGCCCTTTGTGTTGTCTTGCTTCACAGTAGCAGTACTTATAGAGCTTTTTGGCATCCTGCTTACATGGGTATTCCCAGAAGAAAGCAGAAACCCTGACAAATAATTGTTAAAGACAATCTGAAGACAGTATTTGATCTGAAAAGATTTGTGTGGTAGCACAAGGAGAAAAGAAATTCATATTAGTTGAAGGGAAGGTGGGTCAGAAAATTTGACTGGTACTTTGGCTGAGAAAACCAGAAGAGAGTGTAGAAGTGAATTTCCTTGTGCTGAATGAAGCTGCTGTAGAATTTTCAGTGACTCCTGTGACTGAGCACTGGATTGGGTTGTTAATAGTGTATGGTATTTGGATGCTGTTGCGCCGCTTGGTTGAGCATGGACGTAAATTGGGCTGAAATGTGCTCTGAACCCTGTGCTTTGTGGGGCAGCAAGCAGCCAACTTCTCTGATTCAGATATGGCACTGCCTATGCTGTTCTGGTTGCTGGAGTTTGAGTTGGTTTTAAACTGCATAAACTGGACATTTCTAGGAAGAAATCAAGTCGTATGTGTTTTCTATGCCATTTTTTTGGCAGTGACTGTGGGCTTTATAGAACAGTTAATTTCAGGCTAGGTCCACTATGCAAAGCCCTTCCTCAAACCACAAGTTTGAATGCGTTAAATTTGGATGTTACACAGAGCTGTATGTCAGTGTGAGTGTGGACTGTGCAGCAGGGAAACCAGACACAGTATTCCAACATTAGAGATCCCTTATCAAATGAAAGCCCATGCTTAGAAAGCTGCGTGATCCAAACTTTGCATTATGTCCAGTCCCATTACCTTTACAATTCACATGTTTTAGGCCAAAGCTATGCACCGGTTGTGGGATGATGGAGAAAAGAGGCAATTCATGAGCATTTATATGGCTAGAATAATGACCTAATAGCATTGCTGGAATATTTTATATAATGCAGTATTTCTGGGAACCTGTGGTAGGTATAGAATTGTAGAATCTCCTGAGCTGGAAGGGACTCAGATCTTTGAGTCCAACTGCTGTCTCCACATAGGACCAGCCAAGTCAGAGCATGGGACTGAGGATGTCATCCAGATGCTTCTTGAACTCAGCCCAGCTTGGTGCTGTGATCCCTTCCTTTGGGAGCCTGTTCTGGTGCCCGATCCCCTCTCAGTAAAGAACCTCTTCCTAATATCCAACCTAAACCTCCCCTGTCTCAGCTTCATGCTGGACCCTCAGGTTCTGTCCCTAGTCACCAAAGAGAGGAGATTGGCCCCTGGCCCTTTGCTCCACCTCTTCCGGAAGCTATAGACTATGATGATGTCTCTCCTCAGCCTCCTCTTCTCCAGGCCGTATAAACCAGGGGACTTCAGCCTCTCCTCATAAGGCTTCCCCTCCAGACCCTTCCCCACCCTTGCTGCCCTCCTCTGGACACTCTCCAATAGTCTTGTACTGTGGCTCCTAAAACTCCACCCAGTACTCAAGGTGAGGCTGCACCAGCGCAGTGTGGAGCAGGACAATCCCTTCCTTGGACCAGCTGCCTGGCCATGCTGTGCTCGATGCAGCCCAGAATGTGGTTGGCTGCCCTGGCTGCCTGGGCACGCTGTTATCAGTGTATCACTTATCAGTAGTACCAGTAGTTACCACTGTGTGAATCGGTGCTGATTGCTGTTACTTGCATCTTAAAACTCTGGTAGGAGAATTTATTCTTAAAATGAGAAAATTTATTCTGGAATTTATCCTGTTAGAATAGGATCAGCAACTGCCAGTCTGAGTGTACAGATTGGAAGCAGATATTCTCAGGTCTGGTTTAAACTGTTTTCTGGGAAGATGGATGAATATTTGACCTAATTTACTCGAGTTCCATCTGTAGCTGTTGTCTAGGACTTGAATGCTAAAGGATGGTTTAAGAGATGTCAAGGTACTGTTACGGTTATGCACTGGTCCTGTAGGACAAAAAATGTACATAAATGGATGTAGATTTTAAAGGATTATTGTTCCAAGGAGTTTTATGAGCATAACATTCTACTGGGTGCTTGGTATAAAATCAGATTCTTTCACTCTGGATTTAATTTCTTCAGAAGCTAACCTTTCTGAATTAGATTTCTTTTTTTTTTTTTTTCTGCAGATATGTTGGAGAGACAAGAGATTTAGTTTGTAGCAGTATATAAAATTTTCACCGATGCACAGAATTACAGAAGCAGCGGCATTGGAAGGGACCTCTGGAGATCATGTAGTTCAACCCCCCTGCTAAGGCAGGATCACCTAGAACAGATTGCGCAGGATCGTATCCAGGTGGGGTTTGAATCTCTCCAGAGAAGAAGCCTCAAGAATCTCTCTGGGCAGCCTGTCCCAGGCCTCTGTCACCCTTAGAGTCAAGAGGTTTTTCCTCATGTTCAGATGCAACTTCCTATGTTCCATCTGAACATCCATCTGTTGTGCCTGTTCCCCCTTGTCCTGTCACTGGGGACCACTGAGAAGAGTCATAGAATTTCAGAATCACAGAATCGTAGGGGTTGGAAGGGACCTCAAGAGATCATCGGGTCCAACCCCCCTGCCAAAGCAGGCTCCCTAGGACATATCACTTAGATAGGTGTCCAGACGGGTCTTGAATATCTCCAGAGAAGGAGACTCCACCACCTCCCTGGGCAGCCTATTCCAGTGCTCTGTCACCCTCACTGTGAGTCTGGCCTTATCCTCCTGATAACCACCCTTTAGATATTTGTAAGTGTTGATGAGATCCGTTCTGAGTCTTCTCCGAGCTAAACAGCCCCAGCTCTCTCAGCTTTTTGTCATAGAAGAGATGTTCCAGTCCCCGCATCATCCTGGTAGCCCTCCACTGGACTCTCTCCAGTAGTTCCCTGTCTGTCTTGAACTAGTGAGCCTGAAATTGGATGCAGTACTCCAGATGTGGCCTCACCAGGGCAGAGTAGAGGGTGAGGAGAACCTCCTTTGACCTGTTGGCCACACTCTTCTTAATACATGCCAGGTACCATTGGCCTTCATGGCCATGAGGTCAAACTTCTCTCCACAAAGGTGCATTACAAAACTCCTCCCAGTTTTGTATCATCAGCAAATTTGTGGAGGTACACTCTGTCCCCTTGCACAGGCCTCACCGGACCAAGCACTGACCCCTGGGATGCATCGCTGGCTATAGGCCTCCAACCAGCCTGCGCCACTTTTCACAACCCTCTGGGCTCTGCCGTTCAGCCAGTTCTCAGGACGTACTGAAGCCCATACACCTAAATGATTTAGAACTTTAATTTGTATGGGATACTATATTTAATAGTAGTAGTTTTTTTATTGTTGTCTATATTAGGTTAAAAATTGTTGCTTCAATTCTTGTCTTTAAAAAATGAATTTGTTTCCAGGAATGTTCTCCGAAAAATAAATGTCTGTTTAATAACTGGGTTAAAATAAAGGCTTCTCATCTGTTAAAAAAGGACAGATATAGAAGATAATTAATTAGTCTTCTTACTATGCTCTACTTGTGTGCCATTTTGCTGCTGTTCTGACCAGCTACTGCCTCAGAGAAAAGCTGATATCAAGGATCTTGGAGGTCTGGAACGCCTGACTATGTTTTTGAGATGCATTAGGTGAACTTACTTTATTTGCTTTCTTGTAAGGATTATAGTTTTGATCAGCATTTTAGAATTTTTATGATTAGTACAGCAGTGTGGTAAACTAATAGCAATAAAATCAGTTATGTAATGCAAATACTGTGGAATGAATGTTGGCAAAGATTGTGCCTGTAAAAAGAAACATGTACAGATGTTTGTTTTAATTGAATGCAGCTTTAAAAAGCTTTTAGGGGGACATTTGGGGAAAATCACCTTCTTTCTCTGTGGTCAAATAGACCCATTTTAAACGTTTAAGTAAGGTGAAAACTTCACTTTGCTGTGGAACAGCTGGCACTGTATTCTCCACAGAAGGAAACTCCCTGCAAAAGCATTTTGACACTCACTGGCTTTGCACATGTCAGTCTGGCTGTTTCTGCTATGAAAGAAGCACATTTAAAGAAATGCCTGACATCCCATTAACTTTTATGGACACTCATTTCAACCTGTAGAGCAATGATGATGGACAACTCAGCATGATGTATACTGGAAGCAAAATGTAGGTAACGAATATGTAGAAGAAAGTGGTTTGCATGCAGAAAACTTCAGAGTTCTTGCATGGAATAGCAGCTATGGAATAACAGCTGCTGCTTTCAAAAAAGAGGCTCTATATTATGGGGGCTCCAGCTTTATATGAAATGTGTTGCCTTGTACATTGAGCCACTTCGTAAATAAAACTTTAATGTGGTTTTCAGAGTAAATATTTTTTATGATGCATTACTTTCTGTTGTTATCGGTGATAGCTCACAGCTTTCAGCTGGGAAGGCAATTGAGTATGAAATTGGGATGTTCTGTTGCATAAGTGACACTAATAAAATAGCAGAATGGTGTGGGAAAACAGATACTAAAAAATATGTAGCTTATACCTCCCCAGGACTTGGAAATAAGTATTCAAACTATCATCATAAATGTATTTAGACACCAATTCTCTCTGAAAGGATGGTCAGGTACTTTACCCAGGTGGTTTATGTTAAAAATGCTGCTATATTAAATTCCTTGTTGCCTTCCTTTTGTGTGAAGATGAAGACCTTGCAGTGAAGAAGGAGCAAAACTGTGCTTGACGCAGTCTAAAGCTGGAATAAGAAAATATGCCAAGAGCACATGCTTACAGTTGATTTTTTCAGTTGTAAGGCTATGTGTTTTGCTGCAGTTCAGAGATCTCCATTGTGAGTTTTGGCAAGGAATCTTCATAGAATAGAATCACAAAATGCTTTGGGTTGGAAGGGACCTCAAAGCCCATCTAATTCCAATCCCCATGACATGGGCAGGGACACCCTCCACTAGCCCAGGTTGTCCAAAGGCCCATCCAGCCTGGCCTTGAACACTGCCAGGGAGGGGGCAGCCACAGCTTCTCTGGGCAGCCTATGCCAAGGACTCAGCACCCTCACAGGGAAGAATTTCTTCCTAATGTCTAACCTTAACCTACCCTCTTTCAGCTTGAAGCCAATACCCCTTGTCCTATCACTACACTCCCTGATGAACAGCGCCTCTCCTTCTTTCCTGTAGGGCCCTTCTGGTACTGGAAGGCGGCAATTAGGTCTCCCTGGAGTCTTCTCCAGGCTGAACGAGCCCAAATCTCTCAGCATGTCTTCATAGCAGAGGTGCTATGAAGAGAGCTCCCTCTGATCATCTTTGTGGCCTCCTCTGGACTTGTTCCAACAGCTCCATGTCTTTCCTTTCTTGTCAGTGAATCTTGAAGAGCCAGACTGTCTGGAGAAGGGCTGAAGTACAGAACAGTATATACCAAAAGACATAAGGCGAAGTTATGAGGATTTTAGAGATGTTTGTAAGGCAGAAAAAAAGGTGTTACGAGACTGAGAAGAAATGTGGAGCCTTATGTGCAGAAGTTTAAACAATCCAACCCGAAGAATTTATGTGTTAATTTGATCTATAATTTAGTGGATCCAGCAGAGAACGAAGGGATGAAAAAGTACATGTTGTAAAGGCTGTGTGTTCTTGAAGATCATTTGTATAGAAAGTCATTTAAGTGTAAGCTCAAGAAATAGCATGAGAACAAAATATTCCGTTGCAAAAATCCAAGGCCAGTATAGCTTAGTGTATGCAACTCATGCATAGCACTAAGTTTTGCTTGTGGAGTGGAACGTTTACTCACTGTTCCAGCGTTATGTGATTGGAAATGCCAGATCCCTTCTCAGGCAAATTTTAAAACCGGACTGTTACGATAGCGCTTCTAGCCTAGGAAATGGTATAAAATTGCCACTGTATATTATCTTCCTCTGCTCAGCATTCATGAGACTGCACCTGAGGTACTGTGTCTGGCCCTGGGGACCCCCAACAGAAGAAGGATGTGGGGCTGTTGGAACAGGTCCAGAGCAAGGCCATGAAGATAATCAGGGGGCTGGAGCACCTTTCCTATTCGGACAAACTGAGAGAGTTGGGCTTGTTCAGCCTGGAGAAGAGAAGGCTGTAGGAAGACCTTATAGCAGCCTTTGAGTACATGAAGGAGACTACAGGAAAGCTGGGGAGGGACTGTTTGGAAGGGTGTGTAGTGACAGGAGAAGGTGCAAGGGTTTTAAACTGAGAGATTTAGGTTGGCATCAGGAGGAAATTTTTAGGATGAGGGTGGTAAGAGACTGGGACAGGTTTCCCAGAGGAGGTGTGGATACCCCACCATTGGGAGTGTTCAAGGTCAGGAGGGAAGGGGCATTGAACACCCTGATCTAGTGAAAGATGTCCCTGCCCATGGCCAGGAGGGGTGTGGAATAAGATGACCTTTAAAAGTCATAACCCTTTAAAGGTTTATGTCAACTATAGATAGGGAGTAAAAGACTTTACATATAAACTCTTTTGGTGGGGAAGCTGATTATTGTTTTTTTGAGTCAGTGTAGTGGGTCACGTGGAATACTGATAACTAAGAAAATAGACTTGAATTTCTTTGAGAGTTCTCTAAATATATTTAAAATTTGGTGCTGTTAAAGATTTTGATACTGAAATTTTCTTCTGTAGTCCTTTAATTTCTCATCTATTTATGTATTTTTAAATGATGTTTCTAGTGTGAATTACATCTTCCAGTTATTGCAGATATGTGTGTTTGGCTTTGGGTTTGTTTGGTACAATGTTTCATTTGTGTTTGTGGAATGTACTGAAATAATCAGGACTGGTATTTACATAGGTGACAGAATAAACTATAAAAACCCACTCAAAACCGGTCTTGTTTAAGGACAGTCTGTTCTAAACCAGTCCTCCAGTAAGCTATAGAACTAATTCACAGGGAATGTTAAAAATGACATAGTTTAAAAAACCCCACTTTTGAAAAACAACACAGTAGGTGAACTGAGGATGATTAGACTGTAAAATCTTCAGGGCAGAATGTCTTACTTGGTGTTTCTGCAGAGCGGTGAGTTGCTTAGCACTTCTAGACATGACAGTAAGTTAAGTAATTATCAGAGCTGGGATAGCAGTAACACTGGGATGACTGGATGTATTTAGGTGTGGGCACTTGAATTTCTGAGGGGAAAAAATACGTTCTCTGAGAAAAAATCTTATTACCTGAACAATGAAGTGAATGCCTCTCTGTGTCTAGATCAGTTCTTAAAGGACTACCTTTGTGATCAGAAGAAAAGTTGGGGAGTTGGGAGAAAAGTAATACGGGATGGCTAAAAAAAATTCAGTCTTCTGAATGTGATGTGGTTGCATGGTAAGCAGTGTGGATGTATGTATGTGTCAAGTGTTTTGGTGTCAGGCTGGAATGGAAGATGTATTGTACAGGTATTGTATGTGTGGCAGGGTTCTGGTGGAACACTGAGGTTGCAGGGGTAGCTTCTGCAAGAAGCAGCCAGAAGCTCTCTGCAGGCCTCACAGAGAAAACACTAGCCGTCTCAAGGCTGGAGTCGTTGCTGACCAAGGCCGAGCCCAACAGCGATGGTCACAGTGCTTCTGGGAATCACTTTTAAGAAGAAAAAAACCACAAGGAGCTGTATTCTGCCCCCAGAGAAGGGAGTGAGAGGATGTAAGGAACTGTGCAGACACTAAGGCCAGGGAGGGAGGTGGTGCCTCAGTGCCCCTTCCTGTGTCACAATGAGGGGGGAAGAAGGGAGAGAGAAATCATGACTAAAGTGAAGTCTGCTAAGAAGAGAGGGGTGAGGGGAGCTGCTTTACGATCTGGTCACACTTCTCATTCCCTGATTCTGATGTCACTGGTTGTGCAGGGCAGTGTCATAAATTAGAGTTTTCTTTCCTCTCTTCTGTTTTGAGTCTGTTCTATGTCATTCTTGAATGATCGGTCTGATCATTCTTTGTGGAATGATCTCTCCCTGTCCTTATCTTGACTCCTGAGCCTCTCAGTATATATTTTCTCCCTTGTCCAGCTGGAAAGGGGAGTGACAGAGCGGCTATGGTGGGTGTCTTGACCCCAGAAAGGGTCAAACCACCACAAAGATGAGAAATTAACTTTTCTCCCTTGCCTAAGCGGTTGCTGATACTCACCAGTACTGTTGGTCCTAAGCCCAACTGGTCCCCTCATATTGCTGACTAGGAACTATGCTTGCTTGTTTTCATGGTTGTTTAGCATGACAAGCAGCATCTTACAAAATAGGATGAGGTCAGAACTGTAAAAGTAATGTAATGATTTATATATTGTTGAATCTCATGTGGTCGCAGACTTTACACACTGCCAGTTTGTCTGGTTCCTAAGGAAAACACTTTAGATTGTTAGTTTAGACTCAGTATCTTAAAAAATGAAAATGAACCTAGCCACTTGCCCACTGGGTGGAACTTCTAGTGTTGGCACTTTGCTTCCTCTGACCCCTGAGAGGACAGACTTTTATTGCAGAACCCTTGGTGAGTATTGATTCAGCCCAGCAGTGACTCAGACCTGAGAGAGGATGGTCTGGCATCCTCAAGAGCTAGTCAACACAATGCTGTGGGAAGGGACTTCTTTGCTGACCTTTCTTTTGAATGTTTCATAAACTATATGCCATGGTCTGTCTTGGGACCGGTGCTCTTTAACATCTTTATCAATGACATCGATGATGGAATTGAGTGCACCCTCAGCAAGTTTGCAGATGACACCAAGCTGAGTGGTGTGGTTGACACCCTAGAAGGAAAGGAAGCCATCCAGAGGGACCTTGACAGGCTGGAAAGATGGGCCCGGGGGAACCTAATGAGGTTCAACACTGCCAAGTGTCAGGTGTTGCACTTGGGTCGGAAGAATCCCAGACATAGATACAGACTGGGAGAAGAGCTTCTTGAGAGTAGCCCTGCTGAGAAGGACTTGGGGATTGTGGTGGATGAGAGACTTAACATGAGCCAGCAGTGTGCTCTTGCAGCTCGCAAGGCCAATGGGATCCTGGGCTCCATTAGAAGAGGGGTGGCCAGCAGGGACAGGGAGGTGATTGTCCCTCT